>QQSS02221387.1:0-10754 GCA_003687565.2 Craspedacusta sowerbii
CATAAATTGGAGTTTCCTTAATATCAGAGATAGCGTCATCAGTTTCAAGGTCTGTGTCAGGGTAAAAAAATTCAGTCTGAGAGGGATTTATGGCCATGATCATGGATAGTTGATGTTGGTATACCTGGACTAGTATGATTTACAAATTGTGTTCTTTAGTTATTAGTTTGAAGCATCCAGATGAAGCATCCATAGATCATATGGGAATGAAATAGGCTATAATACAGTGATTTAATAGTGTTTTTATCAATGGAGTGGCGAATTTTAGACAAGACACCAATAGCTTTTGTCAACTTTTTTGCTAGTTCAGCAACGTGAAACTGCCACGAGAAGTGGGAGTCAAAAAAAACACCTAGGTACTTGACATCATTGGAGAGAAATACAGTTTTAGATCTTACTTTCAAAGCTATTCTTGTCAAACAGCGCTTTCTTCGTAGTCTAAACAGTAGCAGTTCGGTTTTTTTTTCATTTAGTGATAGACGATTGGCGCAAAGCCAATCGTACACGTTTGAGACCACACGAGACATAGTTGATTTTATTCCTTTAAGTGATCTACCTTTGTATAATATAGTAGTGTCATCCGCAAAATGCTGTGCTGTTCCAGACGATATCAACGGTGAAAATCATTGATATAAATAAGAAAAACAAAGGACCGAGCACAGAACCTTGAGGAACGCTACTTTCAATATCTTTTATTTCCGAGTCTGCTTGCATCTGCTTGTAACCCTACTCTTCCACAAGTGTGATTAATAAATTTCTCTAGAAAATGTTCGCAGCTTAGCCGGGAGTAATCGCTGGCCTGCCAGCCATCACATTTCGACAAGCCAGGCAGCTTTTCTTTACTGGTCAAACGGAAATCTATGAGAATAACCCACCAACAGGTTCCAATTCAAGCACTATTTCATTGGTTTAATGAAGCCTCAAAGCATGGCAGTATAAAGCGGTATTAAGACAGACCTAGCCAGTAGTGAATACATAGTGTGAATGTTTTGGGGCGCTTTGTTTTGACTAACGATTCCTCGCCCTCACTTCCTTCACAATTGCTTCTTGCTTCCTCTCTACTAGCATTGCTTTCTCTCTGCTTATTGTAGGAAAAAAAGCACAGTACTGAGTACCACCTTTTGTCAATTCTTGCAACAACCCGACACTAGCCAACACTATCCAAGCAGGTCACAAGATGGCCGCCGTGTGAAAACTTGGCTTCGCTTTTTCCGCACGAGATAGCAATGGTGCGCGATCCAGCCATTACAGACATCAGTGAATAAAACGCAACAACATCGCAACGAAACTATTTTTTTATATGTTCGTACCTACTTCTACATAAATTTCTGGCAAATCGTCAGTTATCGCCTCTACATATTATTCAGCAATCCTAAATGTACATGCGAATCTCGTCACTGAATAAACATTAGCGGTCCAGTAAGCTAGCCTTGCTATACATAACCTACAGGCTTTGGCCCGTGCGCCAAATCAATGCTACTGCAGTAGATGTTCTGGACTTTCTTTTTCTTTTAATTACAACGAGCAGCCGATCAAATTTAGAGGTGACATTAGCACAAGAGCACATCGGAGCTTGCACAAGCGTTGCGTGGTGAGTCGAAAACATGAACAATAGCTCCAAGAATAAATATTTTGCAATAATTATATACGTTTAAAAACAAACGCAAGAATGCACATATAGGCCCATAAAAAGTACAAATAGAGAAACCTCAGTTGTTAAAACGCTCAAACGTCGTCAAAAAACGTGTCTCTTCATAAACCAATAAAACTGTTTACATCACCAAGTGTACCAGCTCAGGGCCGGACATCGAACTTCACTCGATAAGTTCAACCGAGCCGATGGGCAAATGTATTCGCTTATGCGCCTGAGGCAAGACCAAAGTGTAGTATCTGACCCTTGTTTACTGTAGTATCTTATCTTACAAGTTTTTATCTGGTCGATACTTACGCATAACCACCAATTAATCTCGGACAAGTACAGAGGAGATTGGTCATGTAACGAACCAGATTGACGCCCGCCTCCGGTATGTGCAGGGAAGGCAGAGCTGAAATAAGAAATGACAACCATGTCAGAGTCTGGAAGTAAAGCTTGGCAAGCAGGAATCTACGCAAGATTACAAAATGGAACGAAGCAAACTAATCGAGCTGTACTTTGATGACCCAACTACGCAAAAGAACCTAACAGATGCGGATTTTTTGGGCATTCAGTACTACATATCTACTAGAATTTACTGCCAACCACAAAATATAGCACCACCCTTAACGATACATTTTACCATACGAGCAGCTGGTCCTATCTCTTCGGTTTGGCTAAAACAGTGATAGCAATCAATGGAGAAGTAAATAAAGATCAAAGCACAACTCAGCTGAATCCAACCGTGCAGATGCACAAGCAACAGACCAAACAATCGCATCGTCAACAGATCCGGTACAGTCAATCAATCAGCACGCCAAGGAAGTAGCACGTCCGACATGGAATTTGATAACATGCACAAATGAGAGACAACGATAAAGCACGCAAGAAGAAACACGGGTAGAAAGCAAGAGCTCACTTGCTTTGAAACAAAAAATCTAACAACGACATTTTCAAATGCAATTTTCAGACCCTAACCTACAAGTAAACAAAGACTATGCCACTGATTTGAATTGTGTGCACCCAGAAAGACATTGTAATGATCACAAAACAGAATGATCACAAAAAAGAATGAAGCAAAAAAATAAGTGCTTACTTAACGAAGATCGAGTGCCACAGAAACAGGCAATACCAGGTATCAACCCAAAGCAAGCTTACAATCGTTTGGATCGTTAGCAACAGAACCAGGAGTATATAAATTTTCTGTCCACCAACACAGATTCCAATGACAGATAAAGCCAAAGTAGAATTTATTTGGATGATTTACTTCAGTAAGTGTTGAATTGGAGAAATTTTCTACAATAACACAAAACATTTTTACAAGCAAGCCAGAAACTGATGGATTTCCTGTAGTACGTAGGGATGTTTTATATTTACAGACATCAAAATAGTTATATAATTATATTTTATAGATATTAAAATTAATGCACAATTAGAAATTACATGTTATAAATGTAAAGAAATAACAGACAAAATTGTACACTCCTTGAGGGGGTGGGGTACAAAAAGACGCTAAACACACAGTACTACGCAGCGGCACAGTAAGTCTTACCATGCAAGAAATAGACAACGTACAAAGGTTTTTGCAAAAGCCACAGAGAATCTGACGCAAAAAAGAAACGAAGGGAATAAAACATACCTGGTGGAAGTGCCAGGTCTTGTAAGGTGCCACAAGTTCTTAAAGAATGCAGGCAAGCTGCTCATCACCAGAAAGGAGGCCAAGTAAGTCTTGCTTGAGGTGAAGGAAATGAGAAGTGCAAAGCCTGCGAAGACATCCAAGCGCATACTGACGCTCAGTTTGTTTAAAGACCATTCGGATGCTCTTATCTGATGCCAACTCCGCTTGGTGTGACAAATTTTCTGAGACGTTAAGCGCAGACAATGGTATGTTCGGCCGAACAGGATAAATCTCCTTTGCTTCTGATGTTGCCCCAACAGAACACTTATTTAACACTTTCCGTTTTGCTTTACTACGAAGATTATATACTTGAGTCGAACCAGATGATACAGTCAGATTATTCCCTGGGCACGTGCTTGCATCAACATTATCCAGTTTTAGTTGCAAAGGTTTAGCTTCACTTACTGCATTAAGATCTCTCTCTGAGCTACTATGTAAGTTAAAAGTATCACTTAAGGGAAGATGAGAGCTGTCCGTACCAGAAAGTGGAAGGCTGGCATTCAAACACTGATTTACGGTACCTTGATCTCCAGAGCACTCCTTCACACCAGCATTGTTCCACAAACTATCAGTCACACAATTAATACTAAAATCTACATCTTCTTCAGTATCTTTTGATTGGCCATCACAAATGGTTGACCTACTTTGCGATTCTTTGAGCTTCATGTCAATGCTGTTACAATAAGAACCTTGGGATCTTGAGTCCATGCTTATCTTGTCATTTTGAGCATGAGAGGAGTGAGAAGGATTCACAACTGTGGATGAATTCATTACTTTTGGATTGGACAAGACACATTCAAGTGGACAAATGCTACATGACTTTACTGTATTCGAAGACTTGTCAAGCAACGTATCATCGATTGCGATTGACAGGGGCTGAATAATATCTTGTATTTTGTAACTTTGTAACCAAGAAAGGTCAGACATACTGACCAAGAAATGATCACCAGAATCTCTTCTAAAGTTATCATTAGCTTCACACGATTTAAGAGTGCACTTTTGTGAGATATTTTGGTGAACATGCCTAAATGTTTGAGCCGCTGTTAAATCACAAGACAAGTCAACACCAGAGTCAATGCTGGCAGCAGGACTAAGAGCTAATGAAGCACGCAGCTCTGTAGCTGGAATATCAGGATCCGAGACTTTCTTGCGAAAATCACTTATTTTAACAGATACAGAAGAACACAGTTCTGTTGATCGAACTTTAGTATTTAAGGACTTCTGGCAAAAATGATTCTTTTCAACAAATACAGAGGCATGCACTTCAGGTGCCTTAACGTCACAAAATTTAAGGGGTCTCAACTTTTCTATCTCTTTAATTACTCTTTTCAAGTATTTTCTAGGTCGTATCCTAGATCTTGTCCTGCCGTCAACTTCAGAATGCCTTGTGTGATACACAGACTTGGGTGGACTCTTAACTACGTCAACTTCTTTTGTGACATTGAAAAAAGGTCTCTTCATGTCGTGATCACATTTACTATCATCTAAGAATAATCGTTTCTTCAATACCATCCTCTATCGCATCGTTGCTTCTGTTAATCGAGTACTTGGTCCCAAAGGAGTAGAGCCAATAGCCACAAATAACGATTTTGGGGTAACTCAATATACTTTACAACTATAGAGCCTAGCTACATCCACATATAACTACTTAAGCAAGCTCGATAACACTACAGACTTGAACCAATTCATTTTTCGCCAAGTCTGGAACTCGCAGGTTTGTCGGAGCACATTGATGGCTGTTGCACAGGAACCCCCGCAAAGTTTGCTAAAGTGTTGAGGTGGACTCCCTATGAACCCCGTCTTTCTTCAGATCAGTGACTTCAAGAAAAATGCTAATTGCTGTAGCATATCTAAATCTCAAACTTACCTACTCCCAAGCTCCTTTGCTCTTGTTTCACACGACTAAGTAAGTATTTAAGTGAGTCTTTAAAAATGTGCTTGGCATCAACATATCCAGTAACTTCAGGCTGCAGGATCTTTTTCAAAGTAATCACTAAACGAACCAGCAGTTTGGAAATGTTGACATTCAAATGGTGCATTCTGGCTTGAGTGTGGCCTTGAAGTTTATAAAATATTTGACCCTCTTGGTTGCAAGGAAAGAGACAGGCCTTATAACCTCTCTTAATTCCTCTAGTTCTTGGGGAGCATACAACATCTCACGCAAGAATTATTCTTGAAATCATAAGACATTGTCATAAATCGAGTACAATCATTAGATATGGTACAACGATACACGCCTACCTGGCGTGTATCGTTGTACCGTATCGTTGCGCGTATCAAAATTCCACTAAAGCACTTAATTCAGACACCTGAGCTATGATGATAGTGCTACCCTTCTAGCAAGCAACATAACACGAAAGAGCTTGAAGACATTTTTTTTCTCTAGGCTGCAAATTAAAAGCAATCTGCAGAAAACGTAGCCATTGCGAGAAAACAGGATGAACAACACCATTTTAAATGCCTTTCATCTCACTCAAATCCTAGTATGATGTTGTATAGGTCTTCAAACTTTCAACTCAGGAACGTTGGTGCTTCTCGTAAACAAGTTTTAGCGGGGTGATCGAATTTACTACTTTTGTTCGCTTGACGGTTACTTAATAGATGCCGTCATGTGCCTAAGCGAAGCGATAACAAATATCGCATCGTACAATATTGCTTTCATTCTAATCATAATGTCACATCTATGAATATCACCAGACGGAATGCAAACTCTTTAAGATAATGGAAACCAATTAAGTTTGATGCAAGTTGCATTTACGCTTGGCTGGTCAGAATGTTTCTCAGCAAAGATGAAGGGCAGACGTATTAAAATAGCCTGACCGTCTCGTGTTACATTGGACTTGATGAGTTCATACAAAAAAAACTTTTACAATTAATTGAGCTTCGATAAGCAGCAAGAGTTCAGCTGCAAGTAGTTAAAAGTAATGTTCATTCAAAGTTTGAGATAAGGAAAGCTTTACTATTGTGCAGGTGCAAGCGCTTGATTAAGACTTGTAACCGCTTGATTATGGCAAAAAATGGCGCGCAACATTTTAACCTTTAAGCAAGTAAGAATCGTAACTGTGGATGTCTATTAAATGACAAAAGGGTTTTCAAAGCGTTTTCGACGACATCGTAACTCAGCAGGTTCAATGTAGTTTAGGAGCAATTGTATCTTCAAGAATTTAAGAAACTTTTGTGATTACTCCGTGAATATTCCCTCGCTAAATTAGCCTTCACTCGCCCAATCAATCCAGTAAAAACTTACGACTAAGTTTTGCAATGTATTCATTTCCATTTCATTGTTGCACAAGGCAACAAGTAATCTATCTCGCATACGAGAAGCTGTCTTGAAAAGGACGTACGTATTGCTAATCGACGGCGAAATGGCTAAACCAGACGCTCATACTTGAATGGTATTTGCGGCAAACTCTTTGCTCCTGCTGAATTTTATCCAATAAATAATGTGATACTGTCTCTACTTTATGTACAAATTTATATTACTAACACTATAAAACCATAGTTTCAAATAACCTACCGAAATTATGCGCAAATAATTGTTTACAAATGTAGTAAACCTCACAAACGCATGGTTCGAAGCTTACTAGTTTACGAAATGTCTAGTGAGTAGTAACCAGCCACATAAAGGGCGAAAAGAATTGCAAATACTAAGAATAGATTTGCTACTTATTAACTCAAGTGTCGTGGAAACTTTACGTATTAAAATTTAACAATCAGCAAGCTGCAAAATCTCCCGCATGAACCGGTTATATTGCGTATTTTACGTACGTACTCAACCTCTGAAAGATTGAATTTTCTCGTTTCATTTCTTTTACTAAAATAAACAAATCTTTATAGTCGGATTTGATTCAGGGATACAAGGAAAAGAAAAGCCCCTAAAAATGTGGCCAAGTCATAGTTTTGAAGAGAATCAGAAGGATTTGTGCATTAGGTAAACACTATATCCGCGCCAGAATAGACTCTCGACAAAATAAACGATTATTTCTTGTAGCAGTATTTGTAGTTAGTTATTCGCCATCGAAAATATTACGATTCGTAATGCATAAAAATAAGACAGTTGCTATTAGTCCAGTTTACTTGCTTCCGGGCATGGATCCCCTAGAAGACCGTGGGTCTTTTCATGGGGCACCATTAGCAGAGTTTATACTTTATATGGACTTTTCTTAAGGACTTCTATTATAAGTGCTTATAAGGAAGCCTAATGAAGGAGAGATACCAAGCTTATGAGGCAACGGTGGCTTCGGCAGTTTACCTGAAGTGGCGTACCATTGCTTCTAAATAACATGTCTAATGGTTCCCGTAAATGCTAAGCAGGAGAAGGGTGTTCCGGCTTACGAGCATTGCTTAACTGGCAATTGCTATGAGGTAGTGTAACAGTTAAATATACTTCTTGTGTGACTATCAATAATGGTGATTTTGAAGAGTCTGCTGACTCGTCAAAGTTAAACGAGTTTTATGAAAACATCGTAAAGGAGTGAGAATTTTCAACGAACAGATATTGCAAGCGTCTTTAGGTTTTCAATATAGTAATGATGGATATGCTGACTCCAGAATAAATCTTTTGGTCTCCTTTTTGAATATATCTATTGCTTTGCTTTCCTTAGCCTTGTTGCTTTTAAAACGATTCCAGATATAAGGCCAACGTATCATAATACTGAATTTTTTATGGCTAAGCGGAGCATTTTCCTTATACCCATACCTGGATAGTATAGTGTCATATGAAATATAAGGTTCGTCACTCTAACAATTAGCATTCATTAAAGTTCTTGAATGCATTAGTAGCGCTATTTCCCGTTTTCTTGGTAGGAACAAACCGTTTTAACTTCGTAGAACCACTCAAAATTTTGTTGATTCAAAACAGCAACATCGTTTGCCATGTCAGGGCGAGTAATTACTATATTGGTGTTTCTTCCTTTTTCAATGAGCTTGACGATTTCTTGTATCTTGAAACAGCAGCTTACGTAAGTATGTTGAAAACGTACTCCACAGACCGAGATCTTTTTCCAAAAATTTTTTTGTTACGTATCGACTCGATAGCTCAAAACCTGTTAGCTCCTCAGTTTCTTTCCTTCAATGGATTGAAAGCACAGTCGCGCTTTAAACTTTCACTCTAACCACTTGTTGAGGTGTTTATAAAACCATGGATATAGAACTGATGTTGAGCACGTAACTCTTGGTAACTTCTTCGTGGATCTTACCATATGGAATTTCGCCATCCATCAAATTAAGACGAATAGTACAAGACAACAAAAGCGACTTGTCCCTTGTAACAACATTGCGAATTTCTTTAATTACTGCCAAAATGTGTGAATTGACTCTCTGTTTCTCGACAATTCGTTTCTACAATATTGATCTTTTGATCCCGTTAGTTTTAGCGCAGCACTTAAGAAGAAAAACAACTACCGCATAAATTTTGATTCATAGTAACACTTTCCAGTTAGAAGTTTTGCAACTTATGAACTAATATTCCTCTTAAAAGACCATGTACATTAGGGTCAAAGTTATCCTCGAGCATGATCCAACTTTTACCATTACTAAGCTGCAGCTCAGTGAGTCGTCTTGTTATATATAATTTCACAAACTCAAGTACCTTAATGCTTTAATACTTTAATGGCTCTTTCTACCAGCAGATTGATGGTCTCGCTAGCCTCCCACTTGATCGTGTTGTTGCGTGACTTGCTTATAAATTTCCATGAAGAATTTTGGTTAGCTGAGTTCGCTTGTCGGTTCGTTTTCTATCGTCGATACGTCGATCACGTGTTTTGTCTACTCAATGCGATATGCGACATGAACATCTCTTGAATTTTTGAACTCGAGCAACCCGAATATTTAATTCGTTGTGGAGTGCGAGACTGATGGGAAAGTGCCGTTTTTTGGATGAAGTGGGCCGCTCTAGTGGAAAAGCGTTTCTAGCTTGTATTGGTCGGAAGAAGCATTTTCGACTTGTACGTTAAATTTTGATAGATATTGTACATTTCTTAAAGTTGTGAAACATATTTGCCATTTCATGGAGTTATAACAATCCCTAAGGCTAGCAAATGATGACGCAGGATTGTAATTGTCATTTTTGAAGGCGGACCAAAGAACTTGCTTCTTTGTTCTGTATTAATGTTTGATCTTTGACATACGCTGAAGGTATGAAGAAATGCTGAAAGAGGAAAGCCAATCGTGAAATGAAGGAATAAAGGGCTAGGAAAGATTAAAAAGGCAAATATATGTACATTTTTTCCTCTGTATTAATGTTTGATGTTTGACATATGCTGAAGGTGTGAAGAAATGCTGAGAGAGGAAGCCAATCGTGAAACGTAGGAATTATGGGCTAAGAAAGACTAAAAATGTAAATATATGTACCTTCTTTGTTCTGTATTAATGTTTGATTTTTGACATATGCTGAAGGTATGAAGAAATGCTGAGAGAGGAAAGCCAATGATGAAACGTAGGAATTAAGGGCTAGGAAAGATTAAAAGTGTAAGTATATGTACAGTCTCATGCACGGCTCCTTAGCAACTTAGGACCAGTGCCTCTGGACTAACGAAATTGTTAGCACACCGAATCATTTCTAACGATTAGTAAATAACGCTTTCCTATTTGTAACAATTGCTGAGTGCTATAAAGCACATACCTAGTAAGCCAATGCTTAAGACAGTGTCGTGCCTTTTTGCTATATCTTGGCATCGGAACACATTTTATTTATTGCAGTCGAGATGAGCTTTCCCTGACTTTATATGAAGTTGTTTTTATGCCAACTGAATGGATGCTAGTTTATTGGTTGCATTGTAATATTGAACGTGCCTATCCGGCAAGTTCTCTTTTTTGAGTTCCTTGCAACTGTGGAGTCGTTGCACTTTGACGACGCTACGAGTAGTTACGAAGCACTGAAGCGAACAGCCCAGTTTGGTAAAAGATTCTCATACCCTACTAATGAATTGCTCCGGCTTAAGTGGATGTGATTTAGGCACTTTCATGGCATAGGCACATATGCATTATTAAGAAACCAACCACAAGCCCTGGCATTTCAGCCTCCCCGCTCCCCATGCGAAGAGTTTTGATTCAATTGTTAGTGTATGCATTATTTATCAATCGTAATAGATGCGTACTGCAAAATCCCACCAATGCTTTTGGAACAAGAGCTCATTACGTGCCTGGTGCAGTGTTCCATGATTTTGGGCTCTCTAACTTAACGATGTTTACGAGAGAATTGGCCATGAAGAGAGTGTTAGTAATGTTTGTAAGCGCTCTTTTGAGTTTTTGTGCTTTCTACATCTTCATCAACCTTCAACATCGTTGCAGAATTAATAGCAAGAGGTATCTGGCAAAAGAAAATGACATAGTAAGTTCGAAGGCTTGCCTATACTTTTACAAGAAAGAAAGCATGTATGTATGTATGTATGTATGTATGTATGTATGTATGTATGTATGTATGTATGTATGTATGTATGTATG
>QQSS02221398.1:0-10754 GCA_003687565.2 Craspedacusta sowerbii
TGTATGTATGTATGTATGTATGTATGTATGTATGTATGTATGTATGTATGTATGTATGTATGTATGTACGTATGTATATGCGCTTGATCCAAAATGGAAAAACAGTTACGAGCATTCCTGCAATCGCTTTAGGAAAAAAGACACTCGTTTAATTTTGTAGGACATGTTTCGATCAGCATTCATCATTTTCACCTAATAAGAACTACATCACAAGCGTTTAAATAAGAGGGCAATACACCAATAACCAATCAGCCAGTAAACAATTCCAAAAGGGACGGCACAAAGCAAACTATAATTCCGCCGGCCAACTATGAGAGCCTCTACGCGGCGGTGGGTGGGCAAGCAGGGTATGTGACAAATTTTTATGGCTACCCTGTTTGGCGAATCTCTTATAAAGATCTAACCAGCACAGTACGACTTCGTCGTCCGCTTGGAAGGCCTTCAAGAGGAGTCTCTCCTGGTGTGTCTGGTAACAGGGGAAAGTGCGATGTCAGTTTCAAGATCGTTGGAGCATCAACCAGTCGTCTGAGCCTCCCTTTGAGTGCACGTATCGAGCTCTTTAGCTCGTTGAGAGGCTCAACCAACATCCGACAACTGGCCTCAATTGCTGTCACCGACGACCGATGGACTGCGCATCCGGGGAAATTCCTGGCTCTTCACCAACCAACCAACCAAACTATAATTCCACAATAAAACACGCAAGCTGTACTGAAAGAGACCATGTTTAATCAATGGATAAAACCTAACCGTAATGCCAAATGCAACCATCTAGCTCTAGCTCTTACTCTTTCTATCTAGATCTATTCTTTGTCTTCCTCTTGTTCTTTCTACTTTCATTTCTTCTCACTATTTGCGCGCTTGCTTACAGCCGGTATTCCCTCGTATTTTATTGTTGAATTATTGTTTAGACGCAATGATCCTGGAGAAGGAAACTTTGAGTTAGGAATGCCTTTCTCCGCACTGATCGCACGCTGTGGTCTCGGAAGAGCCCCAACGTTGCAAGTTCGTTTTATTCGGCAGTGTATTGCTCAGGTACCGGATTACAAACGAGTAAATGACTCCGTGACCAAATTGATCAAAACCGCGAACTGGAACTGATCAAAACCGATTTTCGAGCTTGTGCAGGTAGCCTCGTGCATCTTGTAGATATCGCCGTTACTCGAATTCTTTCGGACGTTCCCGCATGCGACCTAACACTGAAATATCTAGTTGATAATAGCATGATACTAAAGAAACATTTTGGATTTGGCAACGTGAGGACGTTGTTAATGGGACATCGTGTCGCATAGTGGGACATCACGCCACGAGCGAAAAAAACTGGAAGAATTGCTGTCCACATTTTGCTTCACGCAAAATTGTGGTGAGATCTAGGATTGTCAGATCCCATCTAAATTTTTGGAGGATGAAACGGTTATATAGCAGCAGTAGCTTGTTTTTGGGGTCCAGAGGGAGATCTGATATTTGCTGCACACTAGGTCTGAGAACTTTGCGATGAGATCAATCTTTTGGGGGCTGTTGTTCACCTCGGAATTAAAGGATTCTTCTAGGTAAACAAAAGATTCTCCAATACTTACACTCCTTATCCTTTTGTTGTTTGGTTTAATTTGTTTGAACAAGTGCCGACTTTTCGTGCTGCACTAGCCCACACGAACGTCATGTCGCTCCAAACCCACCATTTTAAAAAAGCTTTAGGAGAATCTGGTTGTCGCTCTCCGTTATGGAAATTGCAAAAGCGGCGTTAGAACATTGCAGTCATTGTCTAAGAAGAATTAGGTCGAGATATGAGAATCCTATTTGTTTAAGTTCCTGCTTGCCAGCATATGCGATAAAAGAGTGAATCATCCTGTTAAACAGTCCTGGACTAAGGCGGTCATCTGGTAGGACTCCAAGTCCAAGCTTTATGTATTCGGTAACAAATTCGTCTGCCACAATGCGATAATAATAACAATCATTATTATTATTAGTGTCATTACTACTATCATTATCACTATTATTATTATTATACCTAAATAAAGCATGCGCGACTTGCAAAAGCGAGATGATGGGAACAGACCGTCAGCCGGGGTGAAGGTGAAAACAGCACAGCCGCACTAAGCCCAATCCGCATTAAGTTATCACGATAAAAATTTAAGAAAGCCGAGCAAACTTACAGGATCTCAATGCAAAGTTGAAGAGTTCAGATACTGTTCGGTACGTTGAATCGAAGAAACCAGACGAAACCCGCATGGAAAACAACTGTGCAGCCAACAGTAACCAGCTAACAGAGGCAGCAGGATATGCGTGAACTAAACACTGGAAATATCGCAGCGAAGACCTCAGCCTGCTATCACCAAGTAAAGAAGCAAGCGCACGTGTCCGCATGGCACCCTAGAAAGAATCTTAAGATTTAATTAATTCCAAAACAATCCATGGCTGCGATGCGCGCCAGCTGACTTATACAACACATAAAAATTAAGCAACTGGAATATAGGACATAGATAATGATGGCTTTTTAAACCAAAAAATTTTACCTTTAACGTACCTAATGAAATAAAAAGCGTTACGCAAAAAAAAAAAACAACACCTACTTCAAGTTCAACTTACGATGTAAATATAAAAAAAAACAGCCAACAAACAAAACCCAAGCAAACACTACAAAACAAAGAAAAGAAAGAAAACATAATAAATAATTAAACGAGCAATACAAACTAACGCACCTCGTCTGAATGCGAAGAGCTGATTCGTTGCAAAACGGCAGATAGTGACTGCAATAAGCAGAACGCATAATGAAACACAAAAACCAACTTTTCATAAAAACTATATACAGAAAACACAATGGTTCCTTCCCTTTTGACAATATTTACCCAAGAACAGCAATCGGATGCATATGGTAATTCTAGTGGCAAATGTTGAGAGTGCAACAAAGGTTTCAAAACCTTTTCGTAAGGACAGCATAGATACACAGGCGGCAAGTCCAGGTAGCAAAGGACGAGACCAAATGTCGAAGAAATCTGCAATGTCTATTTGCAAAAAAAAAAAAAAAAAAGAACGATCAGATCATATTTTTCTCACTTTATAGCCGGCAGTTCTTACGAACGCAATAACGGTGGATGGCTTATATTCCGGCTGAGGATTTCGTACTTTGAGAAGCTTTAGGCAATTTCATAAAGACAATTTTATTTACTCAAAAACATTTTGGCAATTTTGTTGAAGATATAAAATAGGACGTATAGATGTATAAATAATCGTTATACATTATACGGTTTTTTAATTCAAGATAAACATATAAAGATGCTACTGAAAATGCAGAATTAATCAGTTACATGAGCTTTTAAGTACGTTTTTTGATTTAGACTACCATGCATATTTTTATAGGGGTATGCATAGTTTGAATGAGTTTTGGAATATCAAGTTTATGCCTTGTGTCCGAAAGTCCTCTAATTGTTTTAGCATTCTGGATCATTGGCAAATTCCAAAAAACATCCCAAAGGGCTACTCTAGGATGTACAATAGCGAAAGGCTGTGGTCTCGCACCTTCAAAATTGGTTCTAACACTGGTGCTTCACTTATCATTGGTAGCGGAAAAGTAGAATTCGCTACATTTTGGCCAAACAAGTGTCACAACAACAATGACACCCTGTAATGTGACACCAACGTAAGCTCAACAAGCCGGAATAAAAAAAAAAGGCTTTTCCTTAAGAAAGGAGAACATTTGCAATTTTTGCAATTCGACGGACAAGAATCGTTCTTCGATTTACACTAAGAGCTCTTGCACATAGACTAGCATCAAATCGACGTGAGATGCTTTTCACTAGCTTTGATTTCAGAATAAGTGGCATAGCAAAGTGTCAGAAAGTTTCTTCGCAAGGGTTTTCCAATCTGTCGAATTTTACAACGCTGGCATGCTTGCGTTTTGCGAAGTGCACAATAACGTAAACGCTTTGACGTCGCGGCACGGGTGGAGCGGTCGTATCTGCAATTCGATTCTTTCAGTTAGGAATGAGACTTGCATGCCCGAGGGACAGACATAGGTAGATAAAACAGAGGCAGCCTGCATGGCACGCAGAGGCAACTTACTCGCATAGACCAACTGCTTCTTGTCATTAGCAGATTGCTCATCATTCTCCATACATCATTGTTCCAAGGAAACCTTAAGAGCAAAATTTACACATCCAATTATCTTGGAAACACTAAAAGCAAACATTTAGGACGCTCGTTTGATGAACAGGACCGGGAACCAAGGATACCCGCCGGCTTACTAGAACATCAGGAACCCTCTTTTCGACCACCAGAGATCGTCACCTCTGCAGCAACCAACTCTGTAGCAATCATACCAATCAAAAGATTGCAGAAGCTGAACACTGCAAGAATAAAAAACTGACCTGAGCAAAAGATTGCAGAAGCTGAACACTGCAAGAATAAAAGCCTGACCTGAGCAAAGCTTTGCTCAAAATGCGTCTCGCCCGGATCAGATCACCCTATATGAACCAGACTTCAAGGTAAAACATTTGGAGGAGCAACTGTAACAAAAATCTACTTATCCAAATTTCTATCAAAAACTTTTTTGATCCCACAAATTAACTAATGTGGCGATTGTCTTTAGTTGCTTTCAAAACGTAACAAAAAATAGTACCTGAATTTGATAAAACGATGACATCAAGAACGCAGCCTTTATCAACAAATCCTCAGGCATGCCTGAAATTTCAAATAATGTAGAAACGCTGGAAAGAAAATCTTGCAAAATGAACATCAGCATTACCAAACCAAATTCTGCAAATACTGCTTCATGTTTATCATAGAATTTGACTGGGAATTGAATAATTACGGAATACTGCATGATTCTAAACATAAGATTCAGCAAGGCAGAACACGACCTAGTTGACAGCTAACCACCTCACCTGGAAGCTGAAGACACTTTAATATTTCGCTCAGCGAAGCAATAGCAAGTTTACTGTCACCGTGAAGAATGGCTTGTGACCCAAGCGCCATTAAGCAATAAACATTCCGATCATTGAGACCGAGACTGTCGAAAGGCAAAAAAAAAATATAAATAAATAAATAAATCAATAAAAATACAAATAAAAAATAAAAATAAAATCAAGCCAATTCATAGAAAATTTGAAAGAAGACAAAAAGAAAAGTGTCTCCATCATCTTTTGGGCGTGCGCATGTGTGTGTGTGTGTGTGTGTGTGTGTGTGTGTGTGTGTGTGTGTGTGTGTGTGTGTGGTGTGTGTGCTTGTGTGTGTGTGTGTGACTGAGAGTAGATGCCGCGCAGTGCACACTAGCCCATATCGATTTATCTGACAAGCCAATCGATTGAACGCTTTACAAAGCTAAAAAGACCACAATATAGTTGGTATGATACAGGAAGTAACATATACACGTGTTATTAATAAGCTCAACATTGGATCAATATATATAAAACAAATGAAGAATGAAATAACAAGCACTGCTATTCTTGTGCTATGCTATGCTATATGCACAAGAATGCATGTTTCATTTTCAAGTATTTATGTATAAAAACATCTTCACATTCCCAGCGACGATTAGGGAGTGAACACCCTTTCGACACTGCTTGTGCTCGATTCAGTGGGCTTTCACAGACCGCTGCTCAATGATTCATAACGCAGCGAAAGAGGCAAGGCCATGGCAAGGCAGAGAAACGATACCATTCTTTGCTCGCCAATCATGTTAAGATATCAGCATAGCGTCGAATTAAGACAAAAGTACACTTACAAAAACAAGACACAAAAGGAAAACCCAGTATGCAACAGCACACCTTTGGAAAAGAAACGATTTGGACGCTTCAAAATCTTTCATGGCATAAGCGACCATAGCCTTAGCAACACCTGCATTGGCCTTATCGTCTGGGTTTTCAGCGACGGCCAGGGCATCCGAATAAGCTGCGGATAAAGCATGAATCAACTATTCAGGTGAGCAGACTTGCATGACCGTCAAGAATGATCAGCCACTTCAAAGCAAAGCAGAGCGATTTCAAATTTTACAAGCGCAGTGCGCCTGTTACCATCCATTGTATCGCATACCACCCAGCGCGATCGCTCACGTAAAAACAAAGCAGAGAAATTTCAAATTTTATTAAATCATCGCAGTGCGCCAAGGAATAAGGAACCAACCTTTCAAAGCATTTGAGTAATCCAAGTCTTCAAAATAGCAGAGACCTCGATTGCAAAAATCTTCAAATCCGCATTCATTGACTAGATCGTATTTTTCAATTGCGGCTTTAGTTTTGCCAGTCGCTCTAAAGTGAAAGTGGTTTTATAAATAAAACCATTCAATAACGATGCAGCTCGGGTAAAAAGCTTACGAGATAGCAGACACTAACATACATATTTGTAGCAGCAGAATGCGGGTAACTATAAAGGACTTTAGAGACGCTATTTAAAAAATATATATTTCTAGCAGAGAAAAAAAGGCGAACTTTCGGATAAATTTATAATAGAAAAAGGCAACGATTTAGAAACGATTTCAAATATACAGAATGCAATCGCACCTTAATACCCTGGCCTGGTTCAGCATCAGTATGTTAACACATTTCGCATCAGCAGATGACTTTTGATCCGTGCCACTTAGCGACTGAGCAGCTCTACGACATGAAAAGATTAAGGAACACTCATAAGACTGGCAAGTCCTGTGCTCAATATTTCATCACTGTAAATGAGACAAAGAAGGAAGCTTACAAAAAACTTCATAAACGGCGCTCGCTTCAACGAAACATAACTGCATTCCAGCTACTCGCACACACCACTTATCAAAATATTATATTTTCAATCAAGGCCATTGACAAGAGTTAAAAGGTACACTGGACTTTTGCACCTGATAAATGCACCAGAAATGCGGAACTTGCCTAACGTGCCTAACCTGTTTAGAGCTTGTTCTGCACTACCGAAAAGGCACTGGTGCTCCAAAAGAAGTCCCAGCATGTTCAGCAACTGAGCATCCTTTGGTTTTCGAGCTAAACCAGATACAATCTGATAGTACCTTGCAAGTAGGACAGGCGAAGCTACAGCAAGCACACACATCACGAATAGGATAGATGCTTGGACATCGTCACGTAAGCAGCTCGCAAATTAAATGCGCAAATTAGGACTCTATAAAGAACCGAAGCCTTCGAAACTTCCCAATGCATATTTGTCTCTCGGTTTATACTCAAAATAAACCATTTTCTCACATATACCATATCAATCCAAGACATCAGCTAATAGTCTTTGCAAAATTTTACTTGCGGATTTGACATTTTAAAATCCTGCACAGTGCAAAATGAAACTGAAAGCTTCAGATTCGGCACTACACATTTCAATGAAAAATTGAAACCAGCTCAAGATCGGTGTCGTCAGGTTGGAAGAGCTGTGCACGAGCTCAGACAATTAAGTCACGCCAAATTCGCCGATGCTCGTGAAAGACCAAGTGAAGATGAAAGCACTAGGGCTCGCTGAGCCACACACACAAACATGCACAGCAAGTCTTTTCTACTAAACTCCAATGTAGCGTAGACAAGTCAACATAACGAGCGGATCTTACTCGCCGCCTTTTGCAGAACAGCGGAGCAGTTCAGCAAGACACCTCGACAGTCCTTCGGCAGATGCGAAATGTCCTCTTTCGGTCGGGTGCTCCGCTTTATGGAGAATGAATTCGTGAGGGCAAATGACGAACACATCCAGAAAGCATATCCGCGAGCGCCCTCAGTCTAAACGAGTGGAATAATTACGAAAATTAACGGACTTCAAAAGCAACAATTTTTTTTTAAAGTAAGTCTTCTATCAGCAAGAAGGACAATGCCGGCTTATATGCAAATCATTTTCTTTTTCACATGTAGACGCACGATTAAATACGTCGATTGAACGAAGAATAGACACTGAGAGCAGCAAGTCCACAGAAGAAAAAAAAAAACACAACAACATATAAGCAATTATAAGACCTGTCTATATTACCCTTAAGTTAAACAAACCTTCGGCGCACCGTACAACAGCAAAACTCAGCTAACCAAAAACTTACAGCGCAAAGCAATATTACAATTGCTGGCCTCTGCGTTTTAAAACAAGATTTGAAATACGTGCATGAAATTGTAGCTCCGTTGAATGTCGATACAAGTCCATAGCATCTTCGTCACCCATCATCTCTGCTATAGATGCCTGATAAAAAACATGCATTTAAATACAACAATACCATCCTCAGCCAAGGCAACAAGTTTAGGCCGCACAGATACTTTCACATTAGAAAATACTCCCATACAAGACAAGAAACCGAAAAGGAGTGAGTTCAATGAGGTTAGGAGTTAATTCAGAAGCAAGGGCAAAAAAATAAATAAATAAATAAATAAATAAATAAAAATAAAATAAAATAAATAAAACAAAATATAAAAACTCATTACCTGTCCGATCCACGCAGGAGCATAACCTGGATCCACTGAAAGTGACTTCTTGTAGCAAACATGTGCTTCCTGCCAATCAAATAATAAGATTAAAAAAAAGGTTACCACTAGAGATTTTCCCCAAAATGCTCTTTTTCTACTTTTGTGTCAGCCAATCTGCATATGCTTCTTCATGTCCAAGGGACAAATGGAAATGATCACACTTCTTTTATCTCGCAGTTTTGAAATGAATTCCTTAGAAGGGCGATCACCACTTTGTTAAGATAACCTCTAACTAAACTTGGAGAGAAAATGACCCAGATTGTCTTTAGATACGGCGGCTGTGCTATCTATGACGTTATCAAAAAGAAACTTAAGAATACTTTGAAAATCGATATCTAGCTTGAAAACGCACGTGCCATTTTCTTTAGCGCTTGGCAGATGGTTAAATAATAGACAAGAAGAGTTACAAGCCAATGGGGTAAAACTAAGCCAAGACCAAAGCAGTTCTACACATGTTGACATATGAAAGGTATGAATATATATTTCGGCCTTCTCGATTAGCGTTAGGTACTTGACACGTGTGGTTATTCCCAGCAAGGTCACTGACTTGCACTAATAGCCAGCGCACCACACAGCTGTCTAGAGCGTTCCATTCGTTTTCTCGACATGTCGTCGCATAGAACAAAAAGCTTTCAAGCCTTCGACCTACACAAAAGATAAGCGAATCAAGACCGACAGGTAGACGAAACGTAACTGTAAATTTCTCAACACCAGATGTTTTCTTCATCGGTGTGTGTGCCTCATGAGTGACGTGCAAGAGAATCAATCCAAGGCTCCAATGAGCTCGTACAAGGCGAAACGAGTATGGCGCAGGGTATGGAGGATCTAGCAAAATTCGTAACTTGGCCGAGATCGAACTTTCCTCGCCAATTCTTACAACGAAAGCGACCAGATATTAAAATTATCGCGCTCTATCCGCTGAGGATAGAGACCAATACGAGGGCATCTACTTTACCATCATGAAACTCAATTAATTACGTCATGTAGGCGGACTGCCCACTGGGTTGCTGCATTTTCAAACTATATTATTTGACTTATGCAAGGTGATTGTACTGCCACTCAGCACAGCGGATTCTGCTATATCCCATCGATTCAGCAACCAGAAACAATAGTCTTTAATGTGGAGATTCTCATGAAAAACAACGTCTCTAACCTAGCAAAAAGGTTTTGATTGAATGGCACCATTCACGCAAGACTTGCGCACTAGCAAAGGAAGGTCGGTATTTATAAAATTATAACTGGAACTAGAATTAGAATTAACTATAATATAAACTTCGTATGGTTTTCAATTTTACCACGACACATTCTGTTGACCTCGGCATCACTCACTATCCTAGGCATGGTGCCTCGGATGATGCCATCTTAGACATCACATTGTTTAGTCAAACTTTCACAGCCTGGCAGTGCACACGTCACCTGACAGGCTTTATCGACTCCGACAAGTCCTTTCTCAAATCCTTAGAGGAAAAATTACGCCGCAGAGCGGTACTCATTTTAACGACCCCTGAGTCGAGCACGGTCGGACCAGGGTTTGAACCCTCGCCACTCGAAGGTCTCGCCTGGGAGACGAGCGCGTTATCCACTCGGCCACGCGGCCTTACTAATATAATAATAACAACAATAATAACAACAGTAATTATAATACGAATACTAATAATAACAATAATAATTATAATAATAATTTCTATTTTTTTTTTAACATCGAATTTATTCAGTCAGTGCTCACTACTATAGCTCGTGTACACATAAAACATACAAACTAGTTTGCCACTCTCATAGCTGGCATGGCAAATCAGATGACGACGTTCCTACCAGTACAAAAGTTTTGGTGCTTCCCAGATCTTGTCTCTTTGGAAAAATATCTAATAAGTTGTGCGCAAACAAACGTTAATTATCTTTCGAATGAGGTACTCACATGTCATTTCGTTGAAGCATAAAGCTTTCATCCAATCGAAGATGTTTGCTCCTTCACTGCTGATGATTCCTGCTGCTTCTACGGACAAGTTTAAGAAGTGTACGGTCTTCGTCGCTGAGAGACTGTCGATAAGTGGCTCATAACGCTGCTGCTTTCGTGTCGCATTCTTCTGCATGTTGGGCTCGAACCCAACGGTGAGGTCCATTATAAAAATGCTTTGGTTCTTAACTGCAATAAAGTTGGGACGATAACTCTCGCCTGAAATGGTGGATGGGGATGCAAATTCCGGACATTCTTTAATATCACTATAAACAGACGCGCAAGGAAGCGCTTTTGCTGCACGAGCTATGTTTAGCAGAATAGAATCGTGTCTCCAGTTGAAACGCTTCTCAGCTAGGTAAACTTTGCATCCTCCTATCACATGGCCT
>QQSS02221409.1:0-10754 GCA_003687565.2 Craspedacusta sowerbii
ACATACATACATACATACATACATACATACATACATACATACATACATACATACATACATACATACATACATTCGTGTTTAATTACTTAATAACTTGCTTACATATATACATATATGCATATGTATATATACATATGTTCCTAATGCATCTTTGGATCTGAACTCTGTAGACTTGACACGTGTATTGAAGGAGGTTATTCTTATCAGTCGCTCTGGACCTGATGTGGATTGTTCAACCGCACACGCCAGGATTTCAAATATGTACAACTGGCAGAATGTGACAAAGCGTACCGAAGCTGTAAGCCCTCGTTTCTTTATCCTAAATTGTTATGCTATGTTTTTGCCTTCACATGTGACTTACTGCAATGAGGTCAGCGAAGATCACAGATGTCTCGTTCACGGAACGTATTCGCGATAGTTTTCCTATTCGTTTAGGTCTATGAAAAAGTGCTGAAGAATCCGTCTGTCCCTTCTATGCAGAGACTTGACAGGTTGGCTCTGTACTTTCTTTATGGGCGTTAGTGTACCCACACGCATTAGATACTGTTTTGGGTAGCCGTGAGTAATTATTCATTCTAATAGGTTCTCAGAACATGTCCCTGACTTATTTCTGAACTTGCTTGTGTTGTGCAAAGCTTCATTTGAAGCCCTATTGACTCGGACATAATTCCGCCTAACAAAAATATCTTCACGATCGGATTTCTTCTTATCAACTTTACCTAAGCCTACTACTAGTAATTGTCTCGTGACTGCGGTAAGTTTGACTTGTGCAAGTGAGTGATGTTGCTTACTAACCTGTATTCGCTCGTAGATTTTGTGGTAGAGCTCCGGTTGCCGGCAAAATTTACGTGTTTGTAGTCGCGCTTCACATTCTCTTCGTGTCGTTGTTAAACTGGATCTTTCCTGTGAAGATTCGAAGAAAGAAGTGTTTTGCGGAGCCCTCGTGAAGGATATTCTTGTATGGGTATGTGGCTGTTCGTTCGTCTGGCTCGATCCTACCCTCCCGAGCATTGCAAGCAAGAGTACCATGTTCCCTTACTGCGCCGTCGTCTTCTGCCTGAGTGATGCTTTGTTATGCATAGTACCAACGAATGGTGGCTTCTGGGATCATTTTTTATGCTGTTTGAGAGTTCTCTTGTTCCCTGTGGCAGCCACCTAGAAAGGGGAATCGTACCGCAACATTCGATCAGAGCTAGTGGTGGGCGATTCAAGCTATTTGTAAATATGGCCTGATGAAAAACTGTCAGAGCTGCTTAGACGGCAGTCGCGCTTTTGTTTTGAGCAAAGTTTTTGGTTGTGCATTAGTATAATTGTGGAGGTGCAAGCTGGCTTAGTGACCTCCGCGCTGCATTGGTTCCACAACTACGCGCTGTGGTTTGAGATCCGCGCTGTGGTGTTTAGGCCCGCGATGTGTTTTATTGCCTCCGCGTGCCTGTTAACTGCTATGTTTTGTGATTTGTGTCGGTGGCGAGTTTTTTCTTTTGTAGCGTGCATTTTGTTGAAGTCCGCCCTTGGTCCGCTGTTTTGAAGTCCACGCTGGGTCCGAGATGTTGAAGTCCGCGCTTGGTCCGCTATATTGAATTCCTTACTTGGTCCTAGATGTTGAAGTTCGCGCTTGGTCCGCTATGTTGAAGTCCTTGCTTGGTCCTAGATGTTGACGTCCGCGCTTGGTCCGCTATGTTGAATTCCGCGCTAGGTCCGCCATATTGAAGTCCGCGCTGGGTTCTGATATGTTGAAGTCCGCGCTTGGTCCGCTATTTTGAAGTCCGCGCTGGGTCCGATATTTGACGTCCGCGTGTTGGCGTGGCGGCCGGTGATGTTCTCTTGAACTTGTCAGTGTCAGAACGATCTCGAAGTCGAGAAGAATCCATTCCTTCTTCTGATTTTGTAATGCTGATGTGCCTGCATTTTAACTTGGTTGATTTCCATGTGTCTTGTTGCCGCTGAAACAACTTTCACTAGTGTCTGTTAAATGCTAGACTTGAAGAAACGTTTGTGCGTTGTGTTGGTCAAGTAGTTAGCTAGTTACTTGGTTAGTTAGTTAGTCAGACAGTCAGTCAGGCATTCAGACAGTCAGTCGGTCAGTCAGTCAGTCAGTCCGTGATGTGTTGGCGCTTTTTGCGGATGAATAGTTTACACTGCGTCTGTTGTGATTTGAAAGAAAGTGATTGGCAACCGAAACGCGCTTTCAAAGTCTTTAAGTTTTTGCACATGTTGTGCTACTTGAATCTTTTGGAAGACTTGTAGTTTTATTTTTATTCTATTATTTGCCGTTCGTGTGCGCTTGATGAAACTGCTTCATTTTAGCCTGCAAGCTGTTAACGTCAGTTGTATGGCAATGCAGGTGTTACTCTTGGCTGCAATTTTGCCCTTGATTGCGGTCGCCACGAATGCGCTATCGACCGTTCCGGATGAAAAATGGGGATATGTGAATGTCCGTGAGGGTGCGTACATGTTTTGGTGGTTGTATGGTTCCTACAAGCAGCCCAGGGAGAATGTTCCACTCGTGATGTGGCTGCAAGGCGGCCCTGGTGCTTCCAGCTGCGGCTTCGGTAACTTCGCAGAGATGGGCCCGCTAGACACGTCCTTAAAGCCGCGGAATACCACCTGGCTGCAAAATGTCAACCTGCTGTTCGTGGACAATCCTGTTGGGTCCGGATTCAGCTACGTGTCCGACGCGAGTGCTTACACAACAAACGTCACGCAGATTGCAGAAGATTTATTTACGTTCTTTTCTGCGTTTCTCTCGAAGATGCCCATGTTCGAGCAAGTGCCATTTTACATTTTCACCGAGTCCTACGGCGGCAAGATGACTGCGGCGTTTGGTGTGAGGCTTCTCCAAGGTATCCAGGCAAAGGAAATATCTTGCAACTTCAAGGGCGTGGCCCTGGGCGACTCTTGGGTGTCTCCCGTAGACTCGGTGATGACGTGGGGCCCATACCTGTACAACTATAACCTGTTGGACGACAAGGACTTGAGCTCGGTCATGGCGGTAGCAACGGAATGTGCGGATGCTGTGACGTCAGGCCAATACGATCGGGCTACGGACTTGTGGGGCGAGCTAGAGAACGTCATCGACCGGTATACTGACTCTGTAAACATTTATAATGTCCTACAGCATAATTCTCCCGCGTTTCCGAAGCGTGCCTACCGAAACCCAGCGGAACGGCTGTTTTCTCGTCACGTTGGAGTTTATTATCAGGACCCCCTGTCTGATCTCATGAACGGTCCCATCCGAGAGAAACTCGGGATCATTCCCGATGGCGTGACGTGGGGTGGTCAGAGTGACGCCGTCTTTCAAAATCAGCGGATCGACTTCATGAAGCATAACCGCTTCGACGTGGACACCCTCCTTAAAGGCGGCCTGAATGTCACCGTCTACCAGGGCCAGCTGGATATGATCTGCGACACCCCCGGTGCTGAATTGTGGATCCAGAAGCTGTCGTGGTCCGGCCTGCCGGCATTTTTCAACGCCAGTCGTCAACCACTTTATGTAGACGGACTCCCTGGCCAAACGCAAGCGTTCGTGAAGAGCTCCGATAACTTCCGCGTGTTCTACATTCTGAACGCTGGTCACATGGTGCCGCAAGACAATGGGCCGATGGCTTTGAAAATGTTGAGTATGATTACAAGCACGTAATATCTCATGAGGAGTTGCCATGTTTGCATGGGCCTTATGGTTGCTTGGCCACTACTGCTTGTCCCGGCTTTCTTCTATTGCCTAATTTTTGTCCGAATTTTGGCCTTTGCGTGATCATGTGGTAATTTTTTTAGTTTTGCCTGCTGGAGTATCGTACTTTCACAATGTCGAGCGGCCGCTGTTGAATGCTGTTGATGCCTTTGAAGGATAATATTGCGCCTATGATATATTATTGAAAAATAATATTGTTTGAATGCTTTTGATTCGCAGGTCCTACTGGTTGTTCTAGTTTTGGTTTATTTATTTATTTGTTTTTACACATATTGCTGATCAATCATGGTTGTGTGTTTGTGTGTGTGAGAGAGAGCATATGTTTGAATTATGGAGCTTATGGAAATCATTCACGTCGTTCATTTTCGGGCCGCGCTTAATTTTTTTCCTTTATCTGTGTTCTGCAGGTTTAAATATGTTGCCTGTAGAAGAATTTCTTTTCAGAAATCGTGTACGTTAGAATAGAGCATGAATGAAGGGGGAAAAATTGGAATTGAATATTTCTTGTTTCGCTCTTGCTTGCTTATAATGTGGAATTGAAAGCCCGTGTCAACTTAATGGAGTTTGTATATTGCTCGCCTCAGTGTTTGCTTGAGGCGTGTCACAAGGAAGGCTCTGCTGCTACAATGACTACCTATTGAGTAACTTGCAGATTACAACGAGAACAATAATGACAAATGTATATGTGATCACCGATGCGACGGAATCTTCAGCATTGTATATGACCCCGTGTTGTTTGAAAGTGCATCAAGCACAGTATAAAATAGTGTCTTTGTAAAATAGAAAACCTTCGCATCATCGGTTCTCGCCCTTATATCACGCATGTCAACTCCTTCCGTTTGGCTGCGTATGTGGATTCAGCAAGTTGCGTGGAGGGGAATCGTTGGTTGCCTATCTAAATAAGAATTTCACGTATCAAAGCGGAGGAAAACCATCTGTAGCTTGTATGACGAGAGATTTAACTACTTAGATGGTTGAATCTTTTGGCAGTGGTCGGAAGGAGATAATCGCGACATAATAAACAAATGCGAAACGACATTTATTATTGAGTTAGCTTCAATGAAGAAATGCAAAGATTAATGTCATCATAAATATCCTAATGATTCCGAGTATTTTGGCAAAGAAATACAAATACTCAATAGATTAGGATGCTAGGCTGGCAAAAAGAAAATGAATGATTTTTATGAGCTTCATGAAGCTTCATTTAAGCTATAGACATGGAACTGCGCTGCCATGAAAAAAAAGTTATCAGCTTGGTGTAGTTCTTACAGCTTGCTGTGCATATTAGTTTCCTATTGGTCAGTGACGTTGGTGTATCGCTGAACCAGGGTAAAGATACTGGGTTTGAAGTGTTGTTGACGATTTCCGTAACATTTTCGGTGTTTCAGGATCGGTGACAAGAATTTTTACCTTCGCTCCGTTGCTGAATGCTTCCAATCATGAGCATTGTGGATTTGTCATCTCACTGCAAGTTTGCCCAGACTCGTGTTTGTTGTGATCGTCAGCAACGCTGCTCACGCCAATAAAAAAAATCCTTGGGCGCGCACACCACGCTTATATTTTTGTGGCTAGTGATTTGCAAATCTCGCTATCTCCGTGAATAAGAATTTCGAGATGACGGGAGAGTTGCGCGGATACTTCCACAATTCCTTCCCCTTGCAAGGGCCAATACGAACTGCGACTAGACAGGCAGCGCAATGTGCCTGCCGCTCGCTAAGAAAGATACCATAACATAGCTTCGAGAATACTTCAAGCTTTCAAGAGAATAATACTATCCCAGCTTGAGCTGCAAAATATTGAAAAGGAAAACCATTCCAGCGTTGTTAATTAGCAACTCTTAATTCAATGTCGATTCGCTTTCAACTTCAATTTCGTACGCGAAATGGAATGGTGAAGATGTAGTGATGCCATGCGGTGCCACGTTGGCCTCACTCCAACCACACGATTTCGGGTGCGAGTCGCTGCCACTGGATGTAACTCGATATTTATGTGCTGATTCTCCCTGACTTCATCAGTGGTGATCTTACACACAGCTTCGTTCCGTCTCCAAGCAACATTAACTTAGGAAGACGCAAGAAAAATACGCACTAGTTGTATTATTCCATTAATATCGAGGCAAGATTGCCCCCTCTTCGTTTTATAAACAATGTTTTGAATAAAACGTTTTTTCTAATTAACTATAATTGTACGGTGAAATTATGGAAAAGTAATATACAACTTTACACAGTATAAATAAAATTGAGCTGCACATAACCGAGAGCGATACTCACTGAAAGATGACATTACGTCTAGAGACAAGCGAATTTTGGCGTTCGGTTCAAATGACTATGTGTAGCAGTAAGTGTTGCCTTCTACGACCGCGGAGTGAATAGCACTGCGACGAACGCAGAATGTCTGATTATTGCTGCACTAGCCAAATTAAAGCAGACAAAACAAAGACGCTACAAAAAAAGATGGCGAAACAAGTAAGAAGAAGAGATTAAAAATATTGACGGTCATTAATGCAAAAGTAAAATTCTCGTTTCCGAAGCATTGCCTGCGGGAATTCGCAACGTACTTTACACCGGAGAGTCACGTTGACATTATTAATAATAGCCCGGATGATAGTACGGACTAAAAGTACTTTGTTCGCTATGGGTCTCCCATAGTTCGCCTCAGCAGTTAACGACTGCTGTTGACATCAAATCGACAGTGGAGCTCACATTCCACGACACAAACGTGTTTTTCTACCAGACCCATTCACGGGGAGGGCTTTTTCCGAGCCCCGCAGAACCTTCCATGCAGTAGCATTAGATTATGAATACCTTCCAAGGCTGCGACTCGTACCAAGGCGAAATGGAATCTCGCCATGGTGACAGACACCAACATGCAAATATGTTACCAATCCCTGAATGTTTCTCCAGAAGTCCATCCTGCATGAGAATATGTTTACGAATCTGTTGGGCTTCTCCAAAAGTGCATCCTCCATCCTCTGCATGACCTGAACAGGTTATCCATAGGCGCATTGCCTAAGAGATGTACTCCGTAAGTGCTTAGGACTTAGTGACTTGCAAATATCTGGGAGGCACAAATCAACGCAGTAACCTTAGGCTTTTCTTTCTCGGCTTATAACTGAGATCGATGTGAGTGGCGATAGGTTGCAGGAAATCTCCGTAGTCAAAGTTTCTGAATTCGGAAGGCAGTGCTTCTAAAGTATCGCAGTGGATCGAATGGCGGTGAACCTCGATGACAGGCCGATTCGAGCGAGCTTTCATGATTCCGCTGAAGAAAGTGCACATCTCGTGATTGCGGCGATAATCATCATCGGACTCTTCGAAGTACGCCTCATTTCCTCGCCTCCTTCGCCTGCGTCTTCTTCGCTTGAGAATTACTATAACGGCGATAATTATCCAGACTAAAACGACGGCTGCCGATATAGCTATAACTGCAACCATGCTCATTGTAACTGTCAGTCCCTCTTCGTTCGCATCCTTGCTGTTCAGACCTACGGAAACGCTCACATTAATATTAGGCCCCGTCTCACGATGGTGGGAATTTTTATCTTGCTCGTCGAATGGGTCCTTCACCGTAGGAACGAAAACATTCCGGTTCCAATTGAGAATGCGCTCCCTTTGCGTATCGTCCGGTTCCGTACGTTTCGGCGGCTTGGTTGTTGGCGTTGACTTAACAGGCCGACAAGCGCGTAGGATTCTGTCCTTGGCTATAATGTTAGTATCTTTGGGTGCAACGAATTCACACTCGAGATTGCCGAGCTCAAAGAATGAGTTTCCAGAAGATTCGTGAAACTGCAGCATGCTGACGGGTAGGGCCTGCACATCGGTTAGGAATCCTAAACAGAGCCGGATTTCATTAAGGCAAGCTCTTCCATGGCAACAAACTCACAACAACAAATCTCACAGCAACGCGTGTCAGTAACAGCGCAAGCATAAGTCTGTAGCAAACCTGTTACTAAGACCTCTTACCGCACTTTTATCTACGGGGTTCACCAAATAATCCCATCCTATCCCAAGTGTCTAACCCATGTCTTTTCCCGATGACAGTGCCATCACTAGGGTTGGTGTCACCCGGTGCGGTAAAATCTTGGTATCACCCCTCTAGACTTTCGCTAATCACCATAGTCCTTTTTTTAAATGGTCCTGTACTATATGATGTCAGGTCATGATGGTATCACCTGGTGAGACCAGCAACCCCCGCACCCTCCTAGCGACGCCACTGCCCAATGAGGAAAGCATGTACCTTAGCAGCATGCTATTGATGCAAGGACTTTCCTTTGAAAAGCTGGCACAATAAACTGGTTTGACAGCATCGCGTTCGTTAGTTAATGACAGGTAAAAGCGGCAGCTTAAATTATAGCTTTTTCGCCTACCTGAGTCCTCGCGCCAAACGTCATCTCCCTTGTCACAATGGCAATACTTTATAGGATCGGCGCATGTCCGGTTTTCTCCGCATGCGCACTTCCCAGAATTCTTTGCAGCACCGCCCCAGTACTCTTCCATCGACCCTGCTCGATTGAACCACTCGGCATGGGACGGCCCTCTCGGAGAATTCATCAGCAGGGCGTTCTTGCATTTGTAAAGGATGAATTGTCTGCACTGGGTAGCTCTAGACATGATTTTATCTAAGATGTCGTTATCTACAGCATAAGAAATACGGTGTGTGTACTTTCCAGCTAGAAGTGTCCCCAATTTAATCTGCACGTCGCCAACCAAAGAAGGTTTAAAAGCCGTTACAGCCTTGCTGCCTTGAGTGACATTGCATAGAACGGTCAGGGGATTGATCGGTCCTTTGCTATCAGGGTCAATGACGCAATTGGAATCCTCTTCCAGTCCTGCATCTTTGTACTCCTGACATGAAGTCTGGAAGATGGAGTCTTCGCAAGTCGGCCCAGTGTACGTGGTGATGCTACAATCGCAGGAGAACGCCTCCCAGGTCTGCATGCAAATTCCGCCATGTTTGCACGGTTCCAGCAGACAGCGATCCTGTATAGTGCACTTTCCGACAGTCCCCCCGAACAGGTAGTCCTTGCCGAGAGTTCGGTAGTCGATTAAAGTGCCATCAACGCGAACGTCGTAGATACAGCCGACGAATCCAGCGATGATCTGCTCTGCTCCACCGCCTACCGTGGCGTTTCCTTTCGAAAACTCGATATTGGCAAGCCAAGAATTGGTGTGTTGCTTAGCAGGCCCGTCGTCAAGCTTGACGGACACAGATGCCGTGTTGACGTTGATTTCCACGCTGTGCCACATCCCGTCGTTAAGACTCTTCCCTGCAGTTAGGATGATTGGAGACTGCACAGGCACTAGCACGTGAAGGAACAGAACTCCGGCTTTGATACCCAAGTAGACGTTACCTCGAGCTGAAACCTTTGCCAATAGCAGCCCGTTTTCTATATGAGTCCGAAACGTCATGCTCACTGATAAGCTTGTCGAAATGTAAGTCGGCAAATAGGCCATCGAAGCCGGGTGTTCGAAACTAATCGGCACGTAAAATGTCTCGGGACATCCGTAATACAAGTCGCCGAATGATCGAAAGCGAGGCTCGTTGTATTTAACACTCGACAAGAGGTCGGTATCGTCAAACAGAAAGTTTTCCAGGCAACCTGCGTACCAAGTCGTCACAAGCTGAAAGGGCCTGGTGTCGACTGACCTGTGAGCTCCTGCTACGTACAATGCAGAGTCTAGATCCAGTCTGCCGAAATCGCCGCCGAAATCTTTCGTAATAAGTTCGGAGCCGTCGATCGAGAGCGTAACGTTTCCGAGTTTTCGTCGTAGATTGACCGAGTGCCATTCGTTGTTGTTTAAATTGTCGCCAGCAATGAGCTCCTGATACGAAGTCATGCCGATCCCCAAGTTTGACTTGTACCTAAGGAGAAAGAAACATGAACAGGCATACAGTATTTCACGTCATTTACAGTGTTTATCTGGCAGGCATACATTATCAATTCATTAACAGTACTTCACTTCATTAACAGTATTTCATTAACAAACATACGGTATCACGTCATTAGCAGTACTCACGTCATTAACATTAATTGCCTTGAACAGGCATACAGTATCAAGTCATTAACAGAACTTCGCGTCATTAGCAGTATTTATCATGAACAAGTATACAGTATTTCACGTCGACAAGAAGTATCACTTCAGAGCAAGACCACAGTAAGTTACAATCTGACCCAAAGGGAGATCTGTTCGACAAAGGCTGTCGCACTTTATATTTAATTTTGTTCGCATCGAGTTGTGGGTTATATATGACAAGGGTCTTCAATGTAATAAGTATATGTTCAGAAGTCAATACAACTCAGCAGAACACACTGACAATGTCTTGCCGTTTTTAGGATGCGTGCCGGCTAGGATCAAGCAGCGAATAAAAAGAGTTAACAAACATCGTTTTCCCAAAATTAATTTAAAGTTATCTTTAAATCAACCAATAGATTAAGCTCGATCTTTTCCTTTAAAGACAAGTTGCCATTAAATCTTGTGTCTGGCGTAGTTTGTAGATATAAGTGCAGTAGATGTTTTTCTACTTACATTTGTAAAAGAAAGCGCCACATGCATAAGAAACTTTCTGAACACCAAGGCCGCTCTTCACTCACTGGGTAGCAGGTCAAAGGTCGATGCAGCACGGCTATTCGAGATCTCAGGCTGACTTGTAATAGTGCTATAGCTATTTCGGACTTTGTCATCCTCTCTAGGGACAGTAGCAACATGTGTCTTAAAATTAAGGAAAGGATCTTTATTAAGAAGGATTGTCCCAATCTGAACATCCAGGGGCAATCATATCTTTTGAAGCTATTTAACTAATATTATACTATGTTATGCATCTTGTTAAGTTTGTTTATGGTTCTTGTTACGTTCTGTTCACCGGTTTATTTTGTAACTATTTTAAGATATAAAGCCTGAAGTTGACAATAATCGATTGTCGAAAGCTTGCAATGACTTGAGATTTTTTTCCCTTCGTGACATTCATGGATGGTGATTGATGAGAAATTACTTACTGCGTGTGTTGCTATGAAGCACAGTCGCTGCCTATTTAGACGATATATATATATATATATATATATCTA
>QQSS02221431.1:0-10752 GCA_003687565.2 Craspedacusta sowerbii
TTTTGGCTAAATCCTAGGTCCTTCATCCAATCAAAAACGTTTGCAGCATCGTTGCCGATGATTCCGGCTGCTCCGATAGGCAGGCTTAGAAAGTGAACTGACTGAGTTATCGAGAGGCTGTCAATTAGAGGCTTGTAGCGCTGTTGTTTTCGCAACGCGTTCTTTCGCGTATTTGGCTCAAATCAAATGGTGAGCTCCGTTACAATCTCCTTTTCCCTGACTACTATCATGTCGGGGCGAAAACTATCGCCCGATATGATCGATGGGCACCAAAACTCCTGGCTTTCTTCAATATCGCTGTAGGCAGTGACGAAAGGAGCCTTTGTCGCGCGAGCTAAGCTTTGGCGAATGGACTTGTGCCTCCAGTTAAAGTTTTTTTCCTCTAGCGAAATTTCGCAACCACCAATCACGTGACCCAGTGTTTGCCGATTAGGAGAAAAAGAGCAGAGTCCCGAGATGGCGACTACCCATCGATGGGTGTTGCTTCTGTTGGCCAGCAGTTACCAAAGTATCGGATTGAGAACGTGTAAATTTTCCGTGGCATCTTTTCTAACACACTAGACCAGAGGCGTGCACTGCTCGTAAAAGCATATGACCGAATGGATTTAATGACGAGTTATTGGGTGGTTAGACTCTTTTCAATGCTGTTTTTCTTCATGCTCCTAGTGTCGCTTAATTGCTTCCCGGGTTGATACATAGGAGTCGGCTTTAATGTTCTTTCCTAAGCTAGTTTTCTTTTGAATAAAAGTTACGTCCTTGTTCTTTGATTTTGCAAGACACATTGCCGGTAGGCAACTTGGCATTGAATAAATCGGAAGCAAAGCAGATGCTTAGGCTGTAATGTTTCTTGGTAAGCGTGATTATATCGAGAGTAACACATATCGGGATATCAAGCCACAGTCTTAGATAACTCCACAGTTTCCACTCAAGAGATTGCTTAATCCACGTCTCTTTTAGCTCAGAAACCGTACGGTATCTCTGATAAGACAGGATTTTATTGCGAGGATGAGAGGCAGCTTGTTTATGGTTTCAAGGAGGTTTGAAAAAGTTTCAGCTAGTTTGACTTTTTGGCTTTCGCCAGACATGTCAAAGTTGAAGGACCTGCCCAGATAATTAAATGAGCATTTGATTTCCATGGGCTTAATTCGCTGATTGTTAATGTAGTCTTTCGGCTTAACTTGTTTTGAGGAGCCATTTACGTTTTTAATGCCAAGCGTATGACACTTGTCCACCCTCACAGTCATTCCACTCCAGTTGCACCATCGCGAAAACGCGTTTAGAAGTGTTTGGTTTTCAGACTCCAGTCCGCGAACAGCTGCAGCATCGTCAGCGAACTGTAGCTAGTAGCCGCGCAAAAACAATAAAGAAAAGCAATAGCCGAACTTCGCAAAATCATGACTCTGTATATGTTTCACAAATGTGTTCCATAAGAATATTAAACAGGAGTGGACTGAGGCAGTCACCTTGTACAACTCCTCTTTGCACAGGGATGTAACGCGCGATAAAAGATTTTTGTTATCACAGCTGATGAGAAGTCAGTGTATAAGATCCTGATGATGTTGGCTACTTGATCTGGAATGTTGCGGTACTGTAGAATATTTGCTATAAGTGAGTGGTCTACTTCTCCGAACGCTTTTTTCAGATCGAGAAGCGTGGATTCGCTGCTTTTAGCGTGCGTGATTTATTAAGAACCCCAAGGAGGCTATGTCCTCTAGTGTTCTGCTTAGTTGAGGTATGAAACCTTTCTGTACATGGCTTTCAGCGTACGCGTTCCTTATCAGAAAGATGAAGATTCGAGTTCTTATTAGAGACCTATATATCTTTAGTGTAGTTGGTTCTAGCGTGATTGGGTGATAGTTGCCAGGATCACCAGTGTTTCCTTGCTTGTGAACGAGTATGCCAGCAGCTCGGCGTCATGGCAATGCTATATCATGGGCGATGGTATATGCTGGGAGGCTAATGCCCAATTCATACTTCGGAGACGCTTTACGCTTGTCTAATTACTGGGGAGGGTTGAAGGACAGCCTAATTACCGTGTGGCTATTGACCCGAAGGGCGCGTCAGGGGCGAGACATGTGGATGGGTGGGGGAAAACAGCGTCTAACGTAAAAGATGAACTAAATCCATATCAAGCGTTTGTCATCCGTTTCACTTGTCCTCGCATCCCACGCGTTTGCCAATGTTTGCTAGCATAATGCGCCAGCATTCTCTAAGGGAGTAACGACGTTCGCGGACATTCCAGGGGTAGTTAACTGCTCCGCGCACATACCAGAGCCAACCAGCGGGATAGAAATTGCGTCATGCGTAAAGCGTCGCCGAAGTATGAATTGGGCATTAGCATTGGCCGCATACAGCGATAATGAACTGCGCAAGTATGGGCACCGCCTAAAGCAAATAACCGATAACTGGTTGATTGGACATGCAGAGCTGGATCTTTTCATGCGTTCAATGATTTTCCTGATCTCTTTACAGGTGGGTGGAGCTACATCAAACTGGAGTTTAGTTTGACTTAATCGAGGAATCCAATTGAGAATTTTACATGCGCGAGTTGCAATTCTTTTGAATGATTTAAGGAAGTACTTCTCGCAGATAGCTTTTGTAAACGAAGAAAGTACGCAAATCTTTGGTTCCATAAATTTCCTACAATATGGCCAGAAACTTTTCCTAAGTTATTGATCGTAGTCGGCGTAGTAAACATTGTGCTTGGCGGGTACTTCTGCTATTTTGGTGCGTAGTGCTTTTGCGACCATCTTGATTGTTTCGGGATCTGCGTTCCTATCCTTCAGATTCTCTAACTAGTATTTTAGGTTCGCTTTGCTGAGCATATCATATTTAGCTAACCTAGCGTGCTGTTTTCTATTAACTTCGTATATTTTCCCAATTTATTACGACACATTTGGTAGACCTCGGCACCACGCTCGATTCTAGGCATAATGTCCTCCCTGGCACCATCAAAACGTTATTAAAACGTTATCATCCATGCTCTTGAACTCTCAGACACCCGCTGTTCCGCACTTGCAAAGACACTCAACAATGTCTGTTACACCACCGTGGGAACGGGCTGCCTACTTATACTGTCCTGCTGTGCCGAGCGTGGTGCGTAGTATCGGCTTAGGCTTCCGGCCGAGATGTGACTGAAAAAAATGGATCAAGTTGCAACGGTATCTCCTTTAAAGACCCGCATCCTCGCTGTCGAACATATACGTAAGCTGATGAGGTTCTTGAATGAACTCATAGCCATAAAGAAACTTTCTTTGCTTTCCGGCAGACACTCTTTTACCGCGCGTTAGAGTGTCCCATTTTGTGGCATACTTTGATAACTCTTCTGTAAATTATTATACGCACTTTTGAGAAAAGAGATTGTTGTTATTGTTGTTGTTGTTGTTGTTGTTGTTGTTGTTGCTGTTGTTGTTGTTGTTGCTGTTAGCTATAATCCAATTCTTTCTCTAGCACTAACCTTAAACCTAGCTGAAACTCTAGCCCCAACTCTAAACTATACTTTGATTCCAATAAACGTCTATCCGCTATATACGCTCCGCGTAGGTCCAACACACGGCTCTGATGGCTTCAACGATTGCAAATAAGATCACTGGATTTTACTTCTAGGGTTGGTCTAGAAAACAAGTTGATAGTTTCTCGTTTCTCGAAACTGTACACTAGCAAGAAGATACGTTATCATCCAAGTGCGTATTTCATAGCTTATCAAGTAGGCTTATTGAGTCAGGAACGTACGCCGAGTTTTCAAAAGCCTTTTACTGAAAATTGAAAGAACTTCTGCTATGAGTTACAAGAAATGGCGAATTGTGGATGCAAAGCTAAGGGTGGACATAATGACACGGAGTCACGGTCTCTCATTTTGATGGTAATCACCAAGTTTTTCTTCCATGTTGAAGCGAGGGCAATCGGCTGGGCAACGTCCCGCATGGAAAAGTTAGTTTTGCATAGGAAATTTTACAATTTTTGTCTAGTCCGTCAGCCCAGAATATGCACGACGGGATACGCCATCAGTACAATCGTGAAAAATTCAAAGCAGGTAGACGTATCAAAGAAATTCGTTTACTGGCGTTCTGCAGAATGGCCTAATATTCGCCTATGAAACCGTTAGGACGTTTCGCTTTTCACACTAAATGACCTCTAAGGCAAACTTATTTATGAAGGTGCTTAAAAGTAATTTGAGAGGTTTATATTTCCGTACAATACCTTTTTAGTCGTTCGTCTATCATTTACGATCCGAAAATAAATGATTGGAACTTCGAAATCCAAACCGTAAGCATAGATCTAGCTTTCTAATAGAGCGCATTTTTTTTGCTTGTATCTCCTCCTACAAATTCGAAAATTTAAATCCTTGATTTTCTGTACGACCTCACACGTGCGAGCACGTGCTCAGTTTCGCGATTTTCCCCCGACTGTTTCGGCTGTCTCGGCTCTTCTTTGTCCTGAAAACCATGCGCTTGCAATACGCTCGGAAGCCATTATCCATGCCTGCATAAATGAAGCAGTTCGTGATGGAATTCGACACAACCAGCATGGACAGCCATAGGTTCAGCTCCTTCAGTGTCTCAATGTGGCTATAGTCATTCATGACCTTCACAATAACGACTACAACTACGTAGAACAGGTTATACGGCAACGAGCAAGTTACAAACACAAGGAAAGTGACTATCAACATCAAAACGCACGATTTCTGTTTGCTCTGGTGGCAGTGGTCGGCTTTGCGAGACTTCTGTGGACAGTTAACAACAGTTTTGCCCGCGAGCGAGATGGCTTCGCTCGCCTTTACGCACGCCCCTCCGCATTCGGACGACGCGTAGCTCAGACTACTTGTAGCGCCGGACGTTGTGCTCACTGACGATCCAGTGTCAGTCCGTTGTCGCACGGTTAGAGGTAACGAATCGGCGGAGGCTTCCCTTGCGCTGAGGTCTCTTATCCTGGGAATCCTCAAATTTCTGGAGCCAGAAAAGGACAAGCGACGTCGCAAGCCGCGACTTAAGGCATGCCGTTTATTTCTAGGCATCATGTGGTCGGTGGGACGTCTTTTAAGAGCTTTTAAGATACAGGCAAACGCGTACACCATAAACAGAGTTGGTAGAACACTTTGCAAAACAAGGATAACTACTGCTATGCCGAGCTCGTAGTAAGTATTACGCCTGTCGGGTGCGCAAATGCGAGATTCGGAAAGATGCATTGACTCCATGTAGGGTAACATGACTAGCAGTGAAGCCACCCATATTGTACCAGCAGTGACGTGGATTCGCCTTTTGCTGAAGCGTGGCTTCATCGGCTTTGCTATACCCCAATACCGCTCGTGCGCAATGCTGGCCAATAGCCAAGCGGACACGTTGACTGTCAGTGGTCCGATGGCTCCGATTATCGTGCATGCGGCGTGACCTAGATACCAAACATGGTTTGACAAAATGTCGTACACGAAATGGATTGGCGTTATCGTCGAGGCAATCAAATCCGATACGGCAAGGTGTATAAGGTAGTTATGAAACAGAAGCCTTTTTTCTGCCTTGAAACCGAAGTAACTAATAACCATGGTGTTCCCAGCGGTTCCAAAAACAAATACAATTGCGTATATAGTGATAACAAGCACATTAGACTCCGACATTCCGTTTTCGGAGACACCGTTGGTGCTTACGCAACTTGGGGTGGCGTTAATGTGGTCTGCGCTGTCCAGGTAATCAATGCAAGAAAAATTTGTACTTGACGTTGACAGCAACAATAAAGTCTCGTTTAGGAGAACCATATCTCTAGGGTTAGATATCATCTTCCATGTATAACAGACATTTGCACAAGACTTCCCCTGACACGGTTCCTGCTGTAATAGAGGGAGAACGCCTTTGTGAAAATTAAAGCAATGCATTATTTACTAGAAGTTACAAACATCACTTTGTCTAATATCAGAGTACAACAATTCGTAGATTCTCCTTATTATTCTTTAGCAGAGCAAATTCTAAAAATGCATAATTCGAGACCACGCTGAGGCCGTTAATTTGTAACAATGTGATCAACGAAGAATCTGTGTTTCGACGTTAGCTAAGAATATAAAATGCGGTTTGCAAAAAAACAAAAAAAGACTTTGAGTGCCGATATACGGCATTCGGTATCTGGCATTGTTGGGTCTTCAATTTACACGCTCAAGTTTCAAAGCATTGGTATTGCAGTCAAGTAGGCTGTGTCCTTCAAAAGGGGAGATTCATCGTGAGAAAATCCTACCTTCGACTTCGAAAGTTTCACATTTATCACTTTCTTACAGATATAAAAGGAAAAAGGAAGATGTTGAAAGAATCTATGGATCCCTATGTTACATAGGTATCACGCATCAACAGTTAAGCCGTGGTGGTTAAAACGTACCCAAAGAACATTGCTTCTGCATATAGTACTTGGGAGAAAGAATTCTTGTAGCAACACTGCGCGAGGGCCAAGCAAGGATAATTTTGTGAATCAGTTCCTTTTACCCAGATGTAACTAGCAGTTCAAGCAACAAGTTCGGTCTATTCCTCTAACAGTTGTCTATCGTCATGCAGGACTATTTGCTTGAAACTTTAACCTTATAACCATAACTTTAATCTCATTTTAAAGTCTTCAAACAATTTCACTATTGCATCAAACAAGTTAGACATTAGCAATTTATCGTAAACACCCAAACATAGGTTTAGTATACTCTCAAGCAAACGCAAAAGCAAGGCATCGTCACAATGCAATAACTAGGAGCCTCAAACACGTTCTGTTTCTTGTCGATGCGCTACAATGAAAAGCATCGGACAGCTCCAAAACTTCCCGCTAATATCATCAAGGCTAGTGCTTTCTCAAATCAACTCCAGCTCTTGGTTACCACATCAAGACGTATCGCGCAAGTTTGCTACATTTTATCGAAAACGAGTGTTACATTGAAGAAAGAAAGGTATTTAGAGAAGTAGAGGAAGATAGAACACGCACAAAATAGAGACCCGTGGATATGGGGACACTAGAGCGTGAATGGTAAGAACGGGCGTAAACTAGTGAAATAGAGGCCGTTAGAGTGAAAGTGAGTGAGAGGGCGAGCGAGAAGTAGAGCGAAAGACGGATGTGGAGAATGAGGGAGACAGATTGACAGACACACAGACGGACAGACAGACAGACACACAGACAGACAAAGGGGTATGGAGATCGAATAACGTTAAGTGCGATTTGTTTGTTTGTGTTTGTGTGTGTGTGTGTGTGTGTGTGTGTGTGTGTGTGTGGGTGTGTGTGTGTGTGTATTTGTGTGTGTGTGTGTTTGAGAGAGAGAGAGAGAGAGAGAGAGAGAGAGAGAATAACGTGACAATTCAAGGCGATGCAAGGCCAACGAGGGGTAACGTTTTTCGTTTCCTGCATTTTCCCTTTTTTTTTAGCTAAAAGACAGTATGTCTCTCACTACAACGAGTTCAATACCAACGCCCAGCGAGTCAACTTGCAGACACCTACGATCATTATAAACAAATTTTAATTTCATAAACATATAAATTCCTGTTTATCTCCCTGGCCACATTAGCCACATAACAAGTTTCGAAACCGTGGACCACTTGCCTAAAAAACTAAGAAAGCAGATTGCATGCCTGTCAAGTGCCACTATTCAAGCTGTTTGAATGTCGTCCGAATGCCGCTCTAACGCATGGTTCAAAGTCTATTAGTGCTGATCCCTCAAGCCATGTTTGCGAGATATAATGAAGCGTGGCTTTTAAGCAATTTTTCTTGCACTCGCATGCCGGCCATAAGATCGCAACTTGTTGCTTCTAAGTTTTAGTCGACCTGCATCGAACAAAGGCAATAAATAGTTAATTTTTGAAGCCGCAGGGAAGCTTTTGCCAAAGGCAAGCGTACTAAAAGCCATTGCGGGGAAGCGGTTAGACTTAGCGGGAGTCGGGCTTTTCGCACTCCCAAACAGATGGCTCTATAGATAGTCTTGAGAGTCTCAGTACGAACGCATTCATATCAATACGTTGCCTCCCACTTCTTGTGGTTCAACGCTATGGATTGGCAACAAAAAATTGCAGTTAGATTTCAGTAGATAAAGTGCACTTGCAACCAAAAACAAATGTTTTGGAGTTTTGAGCAGAAAGCCCAAAAGTGCAGTTATAAATCAATAACTATTTAACACCTGTAGCAGAAGTCGAAAGTGTTTGTGTTGCAGATACGGAGTCCAAACTGCAGTTTAAAAATTAATAATTAATAACCAGTAGAGACTGAAACATTTAGTTCTGCACACAAAGCTCAAACTGCAATAGGAGTTTAAGAATGAGTACGCGCGGCAACCGAGAACATATGTTATAGAGTTTACCTGGACGCAGATTTTAATATGCAACCTTTTAAAAACACATAATGCAAACAGTTGTGTCCATAAGAACATGTTCTTTATGTATTCCATAGTCGATATCCGATGCCAAGGTGTGAAGAACATACATTTTCACCGTTCCTTTACGACTAACATATACCAAACCACCCATGCACGTTCTCAGTAGTAAGTCTCTCTTACTAAATAGTGTACCGTGGATTTCTACCGACTTTTAACTTAAACTGGAGGTTCAAAATTGCCTGTCATCAACAGTGTTGGGCACTACCTAAAGGACCTGATCTAGCATGGTTGAGTCGCTGCGTACGTGTAGGCACACAAACAAGATTTCATAGATGTCTTATTGGGGTAATATTTTTGCACCGTTACTCATAGTAGGGCGTGTCTGCAGCTCTGTTGAGCTTTATTCAAGCCCCCGAGTTTTAGAATACAACTTTGTTCGAATGCAGCTCCGTCTGAAAGCGGGTCTTAACTCGGTTCATGTTCTAAACCTTGTGAAAAAATCGTACATCGTGAATATATGAGATAGCACATAATCAAACTTACATTAATTTAAGGTCTTTAGCAAGGGTTCGTAATCTGTTTGCAAAGACGCGAAGCGATTCGGGTAGATTTTCAAGGCAGGAAACATCGCTAGAACATTGTGTTTAAGCATTGAAATTAGTATGTAAGCATTGTGCACAAGTTTCCACTTCTATAAACGTTCGAGAACCACGAAATTTAACCGATTTCAATTGGTAGACACCTGGCTCCCTCCCCCCTCCCCCACCTCCGATTTTCAAGCAATTATGATCCCCAAGCCTACGTATCGATTATTCCCCAGTGTCGGTTCAAGCGTTTGTCTGTCAAAATTTTGATGTCGTGCACAATCAGTTCGCGAGCTCACTTCAAGCGCAGTTATAATCGATAGACTTGAAGCTGGTTTAGCTCGACTTTCGAAAATTGGACTTTTTATGATGTGCGTTTCTAACTGTTTCTGTGTTTTATTTAGTTGTTTGTTTTGTCTGAAAAGGGTTCAAAAAAGGAAAGGACCGATATGTCACTCAAATCTTCAGCATTATTCTTTGCATCCTGAACGTATTGATTGAACTCAACGGAGCAGTCAAGCTAGGGTCATGAAATGAAGTGACTTGCAGTAATAGCAAAACACCTAGTACGCGTCAGTGCGAAACTTCAGTTAAAGGGGCGTTAAACAATCCACTGTGTTGCATCGCTTATCTACTTGTACGCCGTTCGTTCCGTTGAAGTTTTGGATGATTAGAACTATCGAGTCACGTTTCAGTGATACACCTCCTACTTACTTATTAAGTTGAAGGTTTATAATTCATTGAAACGACAAAAAAAATTGCCGAAAGTTGTCACCGAAGAAAGTATTCTTTCTTCTAAAGATTTACAATTCAATAAGACGATGCTGAGTTCAAATAAAAATAAATATAGAATTACCAGTATCAGGGCTTCGGCTTGTGAAAGGTAATCCCCACTGCGCAGCTGTTCCAAACTTTACCTTGAACGGTGGATCTTTTGCTATGGGAGGGGATTTTCCCATAGCTCAGCCGCTGACATGCGTTTGCTAGAATATTCCACTAACTTGGATGTGGAATACGGCGATTTCATTTGATGCCATTTCAAAGCCAACTGCGGATTACTTTCCCACTCACATCAGCAAACGGAAGATGTATATTCCTGGAAACGCTCTATTCGATGAGCGAACCCACCTCCACGAATGCCTAAATAGCTTTGCAAACGACTATGGCGAGAACTCAAATACCATCTCCACTTGCAAGGAAGACCAATTGTGACGAATACTTTAACAGAGTCTTTGACTTCGTGGAGTTAGCGGCGGGGGTCCATGAGTAAGTAAAATTTACTCTCTCTTACCCTCTAATGCATTTGCTCTTTCTACTCTTTTAAACGTATTTACGTTATGACGATCAAATGCTGACCAAACATTCGGGAAAGCTAGGGTAGAAACTTAGCTTAAAAACTAGAGGACCTTCTTTGCGTTGATGAGGCATTCGCCTTCTCGACGCTTGTTTACAGTTCCCAAGCTTTCTACTAGATCAATATTACCCCGCGTTGGCTGCATTTATTTGTGCGTTCCAAGCAGTAAATTGTATGACGTAAAATGTAAAATGTATTTTTCCATAGAATTTTCCTATCGATGGTTCGCTTACTACTCAGAAAAAAACAACAGTGAACAACAACAAACAAAGAGTCACATGCGCCGCAGTGTTGAACAGAATACAGTCGGAGACCCATTCTGCTAAACCTTTCTTGATTCAAGATAGTGAAAATCGTGATAATGATGATGATGATAACGACGGCGCCGAGATCTCAGATGATGCCGCTGATGATGATGCCGCTGATGATGATGATGATGATGATGATGATGATGATGATGATGATGATGATGATGATGATGATGATGATGATGATGA
>QQSS02221453.1:0-10751 GCA_003687565.2 Craspedacusta sowerbii
TGATCTGTATTGTCCATCTGTGGCTGGGAAAATCCACAAGAGAATCTGTTCCTGTGGCAAATATTTTCCAACGCAGGTGGAGATCAAAGGGCATGAAGTTGTTCATTATCGCTACTTCGTGACTGAGCAAAACGAGAGTGAAGAGGCAGCTGCGAAGCCGCGTATTCAGACTGACTCAGCAGGTGACTCGACAACAGATGTCGTCATTATACCCAATTTATTTGAATGGCTAAAATCTGAATTTTCTAATGTTTGAGCTAGTAGTGATTGAATGTGCAATTCTGTTTGGCACCGCTATGATAACTTACTTTGTGCTAACCACGCGTTATTCTGAGTGTTGGGTGTCGTTAATTTTTGCTTGGTGGTTCAATATCTGTTCTGTATTCTATTGTTTTACAGATTTATCACTAAAAACTTAAAGACGGTTGCCAGACATTTACATCAATCCGACAACCAAAAAAGTGCTGTTTAACAAGAACAGCTTTGAAATTTAAATAAGAAAACTATATTTCTCGTCCATAAAGTGAAGGTGTTATCTTTGATTCCCACCTCTTGTGGTGGTTTCACCTTGCTAAAATGGCAAAAATTTGACAAATTCAAATGATCTCTTGTCTAAAATTTGCGAATACTTAGATGAAACCAATATTAAATCACAGTATCATAGCCAGCTTCGTTCATACAAGGCCTTTGGATGCTTGACCTGGGGCCTAGCTGGCGCAACTGATATCAATAGGACATCCATCTCACACAAATGGGCTTCTCATTTATTTTCACAACTTGGAATAATAACAATTAACGTTGGTATTGAACTAAACCTTAGTCTGTTCATGCAAGATTGGTGCAATCGAAGTTTTTTGGCTTCCAGTCTTTTGCATTGGCTAGCCAATCTAGTGCCTTCTCTACGCTCTCTTTCCCTTTTTGATGTTCTGAAAGATATGGGAGGTTTAATCTATAAAATAAAGAGGTGCTATCAATGATAACCACAATTGTGCCTTATCTACCAAAACATACAGTGCAAAATCTTTTAAATCGATTTTCCTCGTATTCGACGTGTTAAGCTTTTTATGTACATAAGATGACTATTTTTTATTAATTTTATTTTTTATTTTTGGCAGGGAATTGTTTGCATAGGGGCTTTTTCTACAAACATGATTGTAAATACATTATCGTGTAACTTGCATTGACTTGGGCTGAGTTACGAAAATGTTCATTGTTTTCTTGCTTTCATAAATATTTTCGAATTAGGCGAGACATAGTTGCATAACCTAACCACCATAACAAGTAACACGTGACAAGTTTGTGGTTCGGTCTGTGTGATGGCAAATCATAAGTCGCAAAATTGCTGCTTTCAACTGTCCCTGTTGTAAGCTACTAATCTAACCTTTACTTTTGGATTCTTTATTATTTGCTAGTATGCACTATTTGCTCTGCACCTTCATTTCTATTCGGCTTCCACTCCCTGAATATGAATATACTCCAACAACTTGATCATGCATTGCATTTCTTGTATTTTTCGAAATTTTTCCTATAATCTCCGGAATTTTACATAGAGATCAACGGAAATTTGGTTTCGGTATCGGTCGTCAAATACCTAGTTTCGGTAAAATTACGGTTTCGGCCGAAAACTATAATCTGACTTAAGGTTTTCTTTCGTCTCCGGCGACGTGACGTTGACTTTCGGCCGTCGACTCAAGGTCACTTTCAGCAATTCAAACAAAACATGCTCTTTACTCAGTCCACTAGTCACTTCATTCATGATGCTGTGTGGCGCAAGGTGATATTGAATGCCTTGATCATGATCGTAATGGGCGATACCTATCATCATAACTGCCTGAAGCAATCACAACATGGGAAATTGCCGTTATAAATCACGTTGGAATACGGGACAATAACGAAAATAAGAAATTGGCCAAGGAACTCGCAGGCATCACCGACATTGGCTGCATGGCTCACACTTCGCAATTGGTCCCTTCATGATGCCTAGTTAACACAGGCGTCTGTGTACTGCAGATATCAACAAGTGCTTTTGACTTCTTACGCGAAGTCCAAAAAGCAGATTAGAGAAGTGATGCAACTGAATCAGTATCAGCAATAGACGCAAGCCTGTAATTTGGTCTGATACACAGACTCTGGATAATTCGCGGGTGGTGCATGACGTCAACCTGACAGCCTTTGTCGCTGTGGCGCCTCTGTATGAACGTCAGTTGGGCAGTCATCGCAGTGAACTTCGACTGCCTCGAACAACTACAGTCATTGCAGCCATTACCCACTGTTGGAAGCTGCCGCTCACAACTACTTGTCAGCACCAACAACTAGTGTGTCTAGTAAATAGTTGTTTAGTGCTACAGCGCTGCTGTATACGAATCGACGCAACAATCTGTTATGTTAAACGTGTTTTATTTTACGTTAAATGATCCTTGCCTTCCGTTTTGCATACGTATGCTACTTTTTGTTTTCGTTTTCGGTTTGGATCTTGGCCGAAAGTGTAGTTGAAATTTCGGTTTCGGCTTCGGTTTCAGGCGAAAGGAGCTAATGAAGGTTCATTCGGGGTCGTTCCATTGTCAAAAGAAAGCAGGACTTCCCTTTCGGCCGGACTCTAACTTTAACTGTTGCTCTTAACAGTGTGGTATTTTTCAATCTGATTAGCTACGGCTATAAAAATACCTCAACAGATGTTTACTTGTACAACGCCGTTCGTTTTACTTCCAGCAGTAGTATTGTACTTGGAAACGAGTTCTTGTAAACTATCTTCATCAATTTAATGTTTTTGCTGGGCTTGTATGGATGTTTATTTGTCTAAAAGTATTTAATTGAGAAATAAATTGTGGTTGTTGTTGTCGAAATCTAGCGGAACTTTCCAGAGCGAATTAGAAAAATACTGAGGAACTTTACAGTTTTTCATTTAAGCGATTAGAACAATTAGTATTGGTTATGTTGGTACATAATGGTCACAATGGTTAATATTGCTTTTTAAGGATGCAATCCAGGTTGCACTAATCGCTCGGTAAACCAAATTCGCGTTATGCGAGGAGACATGGTATTGCCAAACAAAGAAAATTCCGCTAAAATGCGTGGTTCCAAGGGCACTGTGTCCTGAAATGGCTTAAGCCACACTCAGAACAGTTTAGAAATTGTAATGTTTGAGGCAATTAGTATAGCTTGACTATGGCCTAGTTAGTTATCACCCAGCATAGGCTTTTGTAGTGCTTAAATATGCCACGTAAGCTAACAAAACCCATGCTTTCCTGCCGATGCTTACTCGTGCTCTATCTAACCAGTCAGCATACCAAACCATTGCACTCTGCTTCTAAAACCGGCTTCAAGGTACAGATCCCTGCACCCCCATTAGTAACATTGGACTTAAAAAACATTGGTGAGCCTAGGAAGTCTTGCCGCCCACAGCGACTCGTCTCCTCAAGAGTTCATTCCTATGAATAGTTACAGGTCGTTGCTTTTTATTTTGAAACATCAATTATACCATAAGACGCCAGCAAATTATGTGAATCATTTTGGGCTACAGTTTCTTGGAGGACGCACCACCATCAAATGTTTTTTTTTTAAAGTTTGTTTTAGTGGCAAAAGATCAGTATGTAGGTGTTACCTTTGGGTATCTTTAAGGGGCTTCATACCGTAGGTCATGCATGTTTATGTTTAATTTTCTGTTTTAATATCTTGTTTAATTTCAGGTTTGATTTCAATCGAGAACGGGTGTGCTTTATTTTTTTGGCTCCTATCATCTTCATTGTAGTTATACATTACTTGATGCGCAATTCGACTGATGACTTTGGCTTAGTCACTCACCTTCACCGATCCAGACGACAGGTAGATTAGAAACTAATTGACGTAGACTACACTGATGACGTAGTTCTACTCGAGAACAAACACGAGCGAGCGCAAGAGCAGCTACTGTAAGTCAGCTCGAGAGAGCGAGGTAGACCTGGAAATCAATATTAAAAAATGATAATAAACCCGGAATTTGGACGGTGCGTGGGAATGTCGTTCAGATTTACCTAAGCAATGAGTACTTCGAAATAGTCAGTGACTTCAAATACCTTGGGTCGATAGTAGCCACTACATCTGACGAAATCAAATTATGAAATTCCGCTGCAGAGGAAGGCTATTATTGGGTAAAGGAACACACAACATTGTCTGTCGAGGGCCGTATATATGGAATCGCTTAAATTATGCGATTGCCAAGGAAATCCACAACCTATGAGACTTTAAATTCAAAATGATCAAGTTTCTCCAACATTTGCCACCCAGTGAATTTGTTTTGGTAAAAAAAAAGCAGCCTGCCTGTAAAGATCCAGTTGACCCACTTTTCGGTAACTTCGTCTCAAAATTTGACTGAAAGCTTGCATAAAAGCATCCTGCTGAAGCCATAGAGTACGGCACATCATGGTACTTCGCCAAACAACTAACCCGATGTTATGTTTTGTTAATGTAAGTCATTAGTCGCCAATCAAGGATGTGAGATATTCTATTAATCGAACCTTCGTGTCGCCAATATCGCTTGACCCGCTTCGAACTTATGCATCGATATAATGGACGAATGATGTTTGCAAATGGTGCTCCATGAAGAGGTCCATGACGTTCTTGGCAAATCATGCCGATAATTTAATATAAATTAGCTGAACTGGTTCAATGCTTCATGTCGATGGGTGGTTCTTTTCATGCGGCATATGTTGTGATGATTTTGCGAATACATTACCAATATAATATGTAAGGTATGGTGTTGCCTGGAGTAACAAATACCACACAGTGTGGCTCATATCATGCGAACACATATATTTGGGAATCGGCCAAATTATAAAGTTCGCAAATTTCTCCATTCCCCCAAACCCTGACGCCTTTTGACTTCTGTGGGGCTCATTAGTGACTTGGATAGAAACCAAACCCGGGTCGCCGGGGTCAAAAGCAGACTACTTACCACTAGACCACGAGAGCTTATCGAACTGGTGAGAACTGTACGACACTATGACTTGCTAACTAACAAGTACTGAGGCATGTTTACATAAATGTAAAGCTTAACTTGGCCTAGAGCGCCTAGTACCGCACAGTCTGGCTCATGTCACAATGGCAAAAATAAGTAAAATCGAAGTTGATGATGAGATTTACATAGGGCTAAACGTTTGACATGCAAAGGCGAGTAGCAGACTGATGATGATGATAAATTTCAGTATCTTACAGAAGGATAGTGCCCTAAATTTCACCAAGCAAGAAAGATAAAAAGAGCCACGGTCATGAATCCTTCTTTTTTACATCAGAACACTTTACAACCAATCATATAAAACTATTACAAACACCTAATTCCGTAGCGGTCTTTTACATAGTGATCACCCCATATTGGCAGTTGCACGATGAGCAGAAAGGATAAAATGCTGGATCTTGATCTCAAATCTCAAAGAGAGGCACAACGTAAGCAGTTGATTAGAGGTGCAACAATAGACTCCTATAAATAAAACACAAAAATTTGCATCTATGACCGTAAAGCGGAATTTAAGCTTACATTATTGTATTCTATTCTATTTCTATTTGGGTTGTTTCGCCACAATTTTCATAACAAGAAGCGCAAAGCAAAAATTTACTAGCATAATATCGAGTTCGTCACAATTAGTCCAGACTAGGTGCTTAGAAATGGCATGGTTCTCCTAGAAGGCCTTGAGCCTTTTCATAGAGAACCATTCTCAAAGGCCACATGAGTGGTCTCCAAGGCATGGGGGGTTGATTGATTGATTGATTGATTGATTGATTGATTGATTGATTGATTGATTGATCGATTGATTGATTGATTGATTGATCGATTGATTGACTGGGTCACTGATCTTAAGTTTAAACTGGATTTGAGCAGGCCGTGGGTTGCGCACATGTAGCGGAAGTGCTGACCCCGCTATAAAAAGCCGCAGATACAATGCGGTATATTGTCTACCGGAAGCTCGCTACTTTCTCACTTTAGCACTTGAAGACATGCTTAGCCTTTGGCATCACTTTGGCTGTCATCTAGGTCCTTCCTGACTATTGCCCTAAAGAAAGCAAAGCATGGAATATATGATTGTCCATGTAGAGATCAGTGCACACCTTCAAGATTTAATGTGCGGCTTTGCTAAGTCGAGGATGAGTCTATATCTAGGGGTACAGTTATTACAAAGAGGATGTACATGACATGCTAATGCTATGAAAGCTGTAAGAATACTTGTAATCCATTAGTTCATTTTTAGTTCATTGTCTTTGGACACTTCGGGGATTTTTTGTCGAAAGAGACCTGTTTTGCCTTGTGTTATTGCACTGGCCTACACATACGACCTTGGCTTGCAAATGGACCATGCTTTGTATCAGAAAAGTTGCTTGAGGCGGGGAACCAGTTTGCTTCAGAATCTGCCTATTCATTCCACAGCTTGACAAACACTGAATTTCTTGATAATAAAAATTTTATTGGCTCAAAATTTGGGGTTTCTTGGACAGTGTGACCTGTTAAATTGGATTTTATAAATGAAAGAAGGCTTTTAGAAGATTCCAGAGTTATGAATTTCTTGACTGAAGCACGCTGTTTCCTCTGCATTATATGGATCTTACTTGTAATTAGCTTCTTCTGGGCAAGCTGTTGGTGGAGCATGCACGCTCTTATATGACAAAGAGTCATTGTTGTGTATGTAATTCAGTTCAAGAGCCAATGGCTTGCGATGAGTGCTAATTCAATCGTGAGAATTGGATGTGCCGTATAAACTGTAATTATTATTTAGAAAATGTATATTGTAATGAATAAAAATAAAATTGCATGTTTGCTCCGTATCTATTGTTATTTTCCTTTCATCGAGATGGTTTTGCCATCTTGTGGTTATATTAGGAAAATAGTGATTATCACAATAGCCCAATAGTTTCAAACTGTTTCTGAAAACAAGGGTTTTTCCGGGATATTCAGTCCTTCTAAATAAAAGAAAATTTTCTTAACTTTAGTTTAAGCCATGAACTGGTTTTAGTGAATCAAATATGCCTTGTAAGAGAAGGGGCTTAAGAAAGAAAGTTTGACAAACAATGTTTAAAAATCAGTAAAAGTTTGCTTCTTGTGTTGAGGTCCTAAATCCATGTCTAACAACCAAGGTCTAAGAATGGCAAAAATCATTCTTTGCAGTTCGGCAAAATTTAATTTTGGGTGTTAGCGTAATTGGCGTCATTTTCTTCATAAAACACAGCAGTGTGTCATACTCTGTGTACGAATTGGCACACATGATTTCATATAAGTAAGTTGGCTTCCATGATCTGATGTGAAGCAATGTGTATCTGTATTTGCATGTATATGCATAACATACCGTAATCCATGAATAGCTCATGGGTTTGCGGAAGTTTTTTTTTCTTTCCTTTCTTGACAGACCAACTTGTAAGTTTATTTTAGGGGTAATGTTGGTGCACAAGTTGTACTTTGTCTCTGCCTCTCTTGCTCTTTCTCTCACTCTCTCTCTCTCTCTCTTCATGGAAACTAACTGTTTGCTTCGGATTGTATATCTTCCAAGGCTGAAGCCTAACTTTCGTAAGACTTTCTGACATATGTATGGCAGCGAATGCAGACTTATAATGTCCTACGTATGCAATCCCCAAATTGACAACCTGTCTCTATCTCAGTATGCGGTGACACCTCGTTTTACGAAGTTGTATCTTTGAGGATTTCTTTTAACCCATTTAAAAAATTATCAATGATAGCGTTCAAAAGAGGGCTTAGTGTGCTGGCAATTGAACTTGCTTAATATGTTTCTGATGGGATACTTTTGAAATTACTGGACGTTTGTGCATTTGCATTTGGTACAATATAATGGTGCTTAATTGGCTGTTTTCTTGGAAATTAAATGCTTACTTGGGAATGGCATGTCTTTCATAGTGGAAGGCCTAACTTTCTAAAGACTTGCTATCATATGAATAGCACAAAATGCAGACTGATTATGTATTACATATGTGATCCCTATCCGCCTATGATCAGGATTCGCTTTATGTATTGCATACGTGATCCCTATCTGCCTCATTTTAGGATTTTATATGCTTTTGGATTACTTTAGCTTATTAACCCATTCAAATCGCATGTTTGAGTATGCATGATACAGTTCTTTCAGTTAAGAGAACTTCTTTAAGAAGGATTAGTGTGCTGGCTATAGAAATTGCTGATGGGATACTTTTGAAATTACGGGACATCTTGCTCACTTTGCGTTTGCAAATGGTGCTATATAATTGTTCATAATTAGCCTGCTTTAAAGTATGGCTTTAGAGGAGAACCAAGTTTTCTATTTAACAGAAGACAGCTTTAGGACGTATGGATATGAGCCAACGTATGAAGAATATTTTTTGGAGTTTGTGGACAAGTCATGGTTAGATGGACACAAATCCAGTAGTAACAATCAAAAAGTGAATGTGACGAGTGACAAGGAGCATACTGAATGGCAGTCTATTCGAAAAGTTGACTTTGGGCCCAAAATAAAGTATTCCCGGTTTTCCAAAATCAAGAAGGCGGATCGTAAATTCTACCTTGACCGGATCAGCCAACGCTCAAGTACTCTACTTGGATCACTTCCAGAGCATGATGAAAAGAAATTTCAGGTGAGATCTAAGTTGAGATAGTGTTGAGGGTCTTGCCACATACGTCAAACACTGACATCATGCATACCACAGGTATGGCTAAAGACGTACCTCAACCATGTGCTGCTTGCCAACGCACCATATTTGGTCACGATCTACATGCATCTGTATGAGCAGTCTACCCATGTATGGAAGTTGGCATAGTTAACGAAGCACCGTTTATGTATATATAGTGGGGTCCATCTTATATGTAACCATTATTCAAAAGATCTCCAGCATATATACAACTCGTGTGCTCATCTCATAACAGATAGTTGTGATTGGCATGGCGTTACTGAGTTCAAAACGTTTGTGCAATTACTTCGCTCCTTCGCCTCCGTAAGAAAATTTTCTGGCGATGGCACTGTGGTTTTTGATGATGGAAGTGGGTGTGGGAACCTATTTTATTTTTGTATTATTCTTTAAATTTACCTGCGCTGCGATATTGTGCAGGCAGTTAGACATTTGAGCTCTTGGCCATGTTACTAAATTATTTGCTTGAAGCAAGCTCGTTATTTTATACTGCTATCATTAATATTGTAGATTAAGACGTTCCTCTTGGTCTTCATTGCTGTTTACCTGTGTTGTTTATGTCCTTAAACGTCCGGCCATGTTTTATTTTCATAGGAAATATGGGCTAAAGTAAAAGAAGAACAGGCCGACTGTAGTAGGTTCTTGCATGATTTTGCCAGAGCAAACCCCAATTGGTATCTACATTTAAGTGCTAAAGCGAGAAGCACAGTGATTGTAAGTCTAATGCATTTAAGCAATTTTTACTATTCAGATCTTTTTCTAGGCGTATCAAATAAGTTCTATAGCGCTGTCTCGTGAAAATGTTATGCATCAATGACCCTAGCCGATGTTGGTGGTGGATTATCTCTCCAGCGGAAGACGATGAACATGCCGTTTTGAAGTTTTTGAACTTCTGTAGCATATCATGATGCGAGAAATGTTGCCAAATCTGAATTTAATGCCAATGTGTGTTTCCGGACCCGTTTCTTCAGTTTGTTACATGTTATAGAGCTCACTGAAGGGAGACATAGCTTCTGCTTTGCACGCCCATCCGGTTGGTATGCAGTTAAATTTTTTCGTATGTTTTGCGCTTGTCTACTTTCCAGTAGCGATTCATTTTTTAAACTTAGTTTAATTTGGAGACGTCTAAGTGTAAGTCTAATGAAAATCAAGCTCTGGAAGAAAGGAACTCGGATGACGCTCCGTGCAGTTTTTTTGGTGTTGATCGGATACTAGTTTGAAGTCTCGTTCTTACTAAGATCTTTATCTGTTTATTGTTGTTATTTTTTTTTTAAAGATGTGCTTTTTTGTGATGTTTTTCTATCAAGGCTTGTAATTGGGTACGTATAGGGTGTTCGTAGTTCGGGTAAATTAGACATTGCTTATGGCGTGCTTTTGCAGCAGTCTTATAATGATTTTATTCCTTTCTTAGGGTCTGTATAGCTTGCATCAAACGATAAGCTTGAAGCATGGATTTCCTGCTCGTGAAGAAATGATCATTTCTTTTGTAAAGACCGTGACTCAAAGGGTACAAATGTTTTGTTTGAAATGCCTTTTGTTTACATTTCATTGCAAGGCATTTGTTTATTCTTTATTGTATCACCCCGCACATCATTAGCTGCCTGTTTATTCTACTATTTTATCAATAATTTGTATGAACTTTGCTGAGTCGTTTGCGCTAACACAGGCATGATCCACAGGCCGTATTTGTTCGTAAATCTTTGTCTGCCTTAATATTTTGTTACTGCTTTTTAGGGCCAATGTGATCGCCTGAAGCACTTGCCAACAAAGGAACTAGATTTGTCTTCCTTCGACTTCAACGTGCGCGACAGGAGAGACGTGGTACATGATTTGCTAAGCAGGCGAATGCTTTACCATGTTTGCAAAACGAAATTATATCATTATCCAAAATATTGTTTATGACAATGTTTTTCTATTTATTAAAGTTATTGGTATCAGCCCATAAGAAATTTTATTTTTCTTGTGGCCTGATATAACGTTTGTGTATGTATGCTTACATGCGTACATACATACGTTCATACATGTCTACGTACGTGCATACATGTTTACATACATACATACATACATACATACATACATACATACATACATACATACATACATACATACATACATACATA
>QQSS02221464.1:0-10751 GCA_003687565.2 Craspedacusta sowerbii
AGCAAAGCACCCTGATATTTCATGCAAGCACTTCCATACCTTTCCGTTTTTCTTCTTGGAATAATTAGGTGCGGTTTCGCAACTAGCCTAGTAATTTGTCCCGTTTCATTTTAACTAAAGTAACTGCGGAACGGCTAATACGTAATATTACGTATTACCTATTACGTAATATCGCCTTAATACTTTATGTTAAATGTGTTAAGTCTTACTTGAATAATGATGATTACTTGAACTATGATATTACTTTTTACTGCATTCTATTACATTTTGCCAGCTTTAATAAAATTGTCCTACTTTATGGCCTGAGTCTTCCATCTTGCAATCCCGCCATCGCACTCGGTATCCGCGCCAATTACCTATAAATTAAACTCTAAAAGTTTTTATAACATAAAAAAAACAGAAAGAGAAAAACGGAAAGAGAAAGAGTTCTCAAAGAGATAGAGCTCGTACTGACGTAAAAAAAAAGGTTTGAATGCAGCAGCATGCTTCGCAACCCTGAGCCTGTGAATTACACTCTCGCATATAAGAATAGTGTCATCAGAAGTTACCGTGGCCGCCGTCATCTTTTAAATTTCTTTTATTCTGAGGAACGCCAGGAGTATGATAAACTGTTCCTGGAAAACGTAGGTTATGTGCCTGCTATTTCCATTGCTGCAAACCTCAGCATACTAGAGACGCATGTCTGGTTATAGAATTGAGCTGCTTTAGGTTATATAGCGACCACTTGATTCATTTCTATTTAAAGTTAACGTCGTTCTTAATAAATTTTCAATTTTCAATTGTCCAATTTTCTTGGTTTAGTGGAGGGTATTTTTTTTTATACCTGGCAGTAAGAAAATCGGATATTGGACATTTTTCTTGTTTTCTATTTTTATGGTTTAGTTACCTATTCTGCTTATAAGCTAAATTATCTTTTTCATTATAATCCGTTAATTTTGATTAGCGAGCAAAATAAACGCGAACTCGCATAGAGAATGTATCAATGTATCATTTTGTGGCACGTAATATACTTAGGCTTTATTTAATGTCTTGCGGTACATGACATGATAGTATCAGATATATTTGTACGGTATGGTGTATGTACGTCATGCTATACACTAATCTTCATTCACTTATATAGGAGTTTTTAACGATGGCGTTGAAGAGTAGGATGCTTGTTCTATTGCTGGTTTGCTGCGCAACGACGGTTTTGGGATATTGTCAAACCGACTGGACACTCTGCTCGGCCACTTCTAATCGACCAACTGGGCTCGTTTATGTCTACTGCGACAGCCGCTGCCGGCAGAACGGACGAAGCGGTGGCTCCTGCGTCGAGCAGTTCAGAGATGCATACTGCCCACCCAGCCGCATAATTAAGATTTTGAGATGCCAATGCTCTTGAGTATGGAACCAAGACTTCTGGAAAAACGACAGTCGCGAGCAGAAAGATCCACGCATGATACTCTGGCTTTGTCTTCTTAAAGCTTCTGTCTGTTTGAACTTTGATGTTTTTTGTTTGAGGAATAAGTATTGAACAAGTAATGACGTGTCATGTTGCTTGCTCTCTGCATGCTTTGCGTGTGTTTGTGGTTGTGTGTGTTTTTGTGTGTGCGTTGCTCGAATCGTTGCGGGGCAGATTTACTAAGGGTTGATGACCTATTTGGTACGTAAATATTTAAGCAAATGAATTTGTTAGTTGAAATTGAGTTCGGACCCCGACGCATATTTTGACGTTCCAGCCCGTATGCGTGGCTTAAGATTATCTGCGCATGAGATTGGTTGCCAACGTTAAGACTGCGCGAACCATGCCCAGAGTATTGAACCACGGGAAATTCGCATATGGTTGTTCCTGGCGAGTAATATTGTTAACTTCAATGGCAGTGCAGCGATTTCTCTGCTGCCTGCTGGCTATGTTTATAACGTCGGTCGTTTTTAAGTGACCACTAAAAGATGTAAGGTACTTACACGTAGCATGCAAATAAAGATGTTATTCGTGAAGCTGATTTGTGGGAAAGATTATCGTTGTGTTATTACCTTTACTACTATGTATTTTATGGGTCAAAAATTATGCAAGAGAGCACTTTAACTGTGCATATAAAAAGATTGCAAAGAAACCTTGTCGCTTGGGGAAAAGTCACAACATTTGTACTTGGCTAAGGCTGGCTTACCTTAGCACAATCTTTTTATCGTGTCCATGTGATCAACCTAATCAATCCAGATGACATTCCGTGCAGATAATTTTATCTGCAACATGCAACTGTTCAGTTGAGAGCTTTGTGAGAGTTTCGTGAGACGGTGCACGCGAGGTCTCAAGGGTTTTCGAGTTCTTAACGGGACTCCAAGCAGTTGCATGGCCAGTTACGTTTATTAAAAGTATCACCAACTATATCATGCATATAAGAAACTCAAAAACGTACTCAATGACTTTCATATTTTCAATATTTGTGCAAATTTATTCCATCATAAAATGAGGCCAAGGGAATAATAAGTTTTGTAAAGGGAGTCCCTTGAGGCCTTCCAACTAATATGTAACCATGTAGTACGTATGTAAGGAGGCTAAGGCTGTTTTCCCTTGCATTTAACTGCGTTGAGCAGTCACATTCAAGGCAATCTCAATGTCGTACAAATTTTCTTTGCTAATGCAGATATTCGCTATGACATGTTGTGCAGGAACCTTCGTGATATTTTATCTTTATGATATATGATCAACTTAAGCAATTTTCGTCCAATATGAAGTTTGGTGCCTTGGTGTAGGTAGTTGAGAATTTTTGAATAGTTGAGAATCACAAGTGCGTATGCCAAAGACTTAGAGTTCTGATTCTATAAAAAAAATCATTGCAAGCTTCAAAGTAAAGAAAGAAACTGAGACCAGAGAGCAAGTTGGCCTCCCATGATTTACATTAAAATCAAAACTCATCGTCACTGTGATCTGATGTCGTCAAACTCTTCTAGCGAGATATAGAGAATATCTATATATCTGGTATGATTGTAGAAAAGCCAAAAATTAAGGACTGAGAGATTTGCAGTAATAAAAAACTTAGCACTTGTGAGGAAAAAACAGTAAATCGTATTTCATTAGCCAGCAGTTACAAGACTAAACTTTGTAATCGCTGTCTGATAGTCACCTGTCTGATTCGCGGAGATGCTATGTGATTGCCGTTTCACATTTAGACGTCCTTCTACTCCAGCCGCAACTTGTTCCAAGATTTTCCAAGATGATTGCATCAGTCTTATTCTCAAATAACCAAACATATCATCGACATAACGTCCGTACGTTAACAGATCACAGTCAGCACATTCTCGCAAACAAATATTTTTATGGTTTTCCATGAGCATGTCAGCAAGTAATGGGATGAAGGAGAACCCTTGCCTAACCTATATATTTCTACGAAATATTGTCCTTTATAGAGAAAGTGCATCCATTGAAGCAGCAAACTTAAACATATTCTTAAATTGAATTTCAGACAGCTTGTTCGAAGGAAGTTTACTAACAATGAGCTCAAAAGCCATGTCTATGGTTTCTTCCAAATGGAGGGTTGGTGAATAAGCCTTTAATATTGAAGGAAACCGTAAACTTTACTTTGATGTTATCTACAAATGCTAATGTGGCCTTGGCATAATGCCTTATGAGCGAAATGGGAGATTAAACGATCACCTATGTAACTGGCTAAATTGTAATTGAAAGTGTTGATAGAAGAATTGTGTGGTACAATTTTCAATTGCCTAGTTGTAGTTGCGCCTACCTGCGTAGTCCACTCAAAAAATTGCGTAAACTCGTTTCTCTCATCTTTGTTGGATCATGGTCTAATTTTTATAGCTTTTGTTGGTCATTGTTTATGATTTATAAACTACTATCATTAATTCCTCTACCCATCACTACAACCAAATTATCCATATCAGGGCGTAGAAGAATCCGGTGCTTCTTTAGAGTGCTTGCAAGGGGACAGCGTCGGGAAACCTTTTGAGTTTAGAGAAGTTTCGAGACCAGATGGAGGTCTGTCTCGAAACAAACGAGAAGTTTGGAGACCAGACGGAGCCTCTTTTTGAAACAAACGAGAAGTTTTGACGAGAGAAGTACGTCCGTCTCGATTCAAACGAGAAGAGAAATGTTGCGAAATTTCTCGAAATTTTTCAAACGATAATTAGATTCAAGACGCAGATTATTAGTGCTTACTGAGGCTTTATTATAGTTGTAATGGCTCCCCGCGAGATTTCAAAGTTCAGCCTTCAGTTCTGGATTTCTATCGTCACTCTTAAAGCACTTGTGCAGCTTCCTACATACGGGTTCAAGGATGGTGAATACATCAGTTGTTGAATCAAGTTGTTTAATCATGTTCGCTTTGATACGTTTACAACTTCTTTGTTCGTAGAAACTCTCAGATGAGTATCTCTGGTCAGGAAGCGCAGCTCCTTATCAAACGTCTTCGGTAATGGTAATGTTATTTTACCAATGTAAATATGACCATTATAATGCTGACGCCAGAAGGGAAGGGCAGCATCCACACCATCTTCTAGATTACACTTCTACTCGTAATTAAAAAAACATTTTCTACCTGGTGGGCTTGCAGAGTTTTTCACGCGTCGCGATCAGCTCAATCGAGGAAATTGCATGCGCTGGCCAGTACGTTATATATTTTATTTTCAACAGAAAACTGAACACAATAAAAAAAAACGTTCACTTGTATGCTTAACATGTGCAAAGTCTATTTACTGAAAAATATCTCTTAATTCTGGATAGAAAAGCCTTTGAAGTTATTGAGTATAATTTTAATATTTTAGTGCACAACTACCAATAGATTTTGTTTATTAAATTTAAATTTTGAGAAATACGTGATTCGTAACTGTATTCGTGATTCTGCAATGACTTGAATGAACTCTGGTGACTTGATTCGTTTTCACACGAATGAGGCAAATACTGAGGTTTGCTTTGAAATCTTTGCAGAATTAATAATACATAAACAAAACTTCATAAGCTAATGCAGGGAGCTACACATACTGCTTTTGAAGCAATCGATTTTTGACTGAAAACAAGATACGAAAGGAGGCAAAGTAAAGTTATAAATTTCTTATGCAAACAGCAGGGATTTCATCACACATGCAAAAGCTGATTATGTTATTTTCGAAACGCTTAACTATTTAATGAGAAAAACAGTGCAATAATATGCAGCAATTTTCAAAGATCATTGACCTGTCATACAAACTTGAATACTTTTTTTAGCTTGCGAATAGCAAAATTCCAATGCGCAAACGTTCAGAATGAATTCGTAATGATTGTATCACTTAAGGAATAGCAACCTGAACGTCCGAGGGGAAGCAGCGTTTCAAGAAAGCATCTTTTTTCAGAAGAATGAAGTCAACGTCTACAAAGAAGCTCTTCCTGTAAGATTGTAACTTGGTTACATGTGATTCCTTGTTCTGATTACTACTCAAGATAATATGCGTTCATTTATGATTATCTTTCTGATTGCTGCAGGTTTTGACCTGTTTTTTAGGAAGAGAGTTAATCCATGGTGGTATTGCTTTCCCAGTGCCTGCTACTTGGTTTTAGAACGATAAAAATTCTGCAAGGCAATGTCAAAACAACTTTTAGAACAAGAAACATTCAATTAAGACTTGTATTTGATTAAGAAATGGAAATATGATTTACTACCTATTAACACGCCTGGAAACAATTGTAACTTTATTGACAGAAACATTTTCTGCAAAGCATTTTAGTAATCTGCACGTTCATCATTTTACCTTCGGAATATTGAAGTTTTAGCTTATTTCAAGGGACATAAAAATAAGGAGAGGCACATAAAGCAAATGAAAACGTACGCATATACTATATGCTGATGATATCTGCGACACAAGTTGTGTCTTTGCTAGACACGCGTCTGTTGATCCAAACACCGCTAAAACTCTCCCCAAAAGGACTACGCCAAAGGACTACCGTTACAGCAAGCTCATACATGTCTGCCGCGCACGACGAGATAATTGTGCGAAAAGATTAAGGTCCCATGCTATATACATGTATATACATTACATACTTTTATATATCACATTTACAAGTTGGCCATACCAAACTCTACCTTCTTTTTAGAATGCCTTACCTTATAATACTGCAAAAGGCAATAAAAAGAACTTATTTTTTGGGAAAAGCAACGATTTCTTGATCAGCGTAATCAATGTCTAGTTCTGCCATACAGAGAGCAGTTAATTGCATGAAAAATAAATTTTGGGACCTGATTGGCAGATCTCCCAGAATTAGACGTTGCCTGGCAGAACATTTTTTTATATGTTTTAGTCACCTGATTCCATAGTAACGACGCCAGTAACCTCCATAAATATTTGATGGTGAACTGGGATTGACGACGTATATTGAATTTAAAAAAATTAAAATTCCTCTTTACTATGAGTAACTCCAACTATCCGGATCGTAATGACCAAAGCCAAGCAAAACGCTTTTCAAAGTGTTGATAATGTCTAAAGTGAAGGTTCAGGCTATAGTCACACTTAAAGTGCGAGAAATCTTGTCATGGTGTAATTTTACCCACGTCTTTGTGTTCGGGGAGAGATATTCCTTTACTCATAGTTCTCTGTCGTCCAACCTCTTCTAGCCTGAAGTTAATGCTGATCATCAGACCGATGGTCTTAGCAGAAATACTTCGACTTCCATCCTGCTCAAAATTTGATGGGGAATTTTCGGTAAAAGTAGATGGGAAGACACTGCCGAACAGCGTTTTACAGAGAATAAAAAGCATAACTTACTTCGAATGCCTTTTTAAATGTGTGCGTCATAAGAAATGCAAGTCCGTTAACTTCTCTGCGAGGAGTGCTGACTGCGAATTGAATTCGAAGAATTCTACCTAATCAAATAAGAACTACGAATCCCGTCATGGATGGAGCTTCTATGAAACGCCGTCAACTCCAGTTAAGAATGTAAGTATTTGCACGAGGTTTGCTTCGAAATCTTTGCAGAATTATAATTGAGTCTTATTTATTTAATCTCCTATGTTGGCTCAGTCACAAGTCCGCGTAGCTTCTGCTAGTGAAGGCAAGTCTCTGCCTAGCCAAATAAACAAAACTTCATAAGCTAATGCAGAGAGCTCCATTATTGGAGCTCCGTTTTATCACACAATTCTTTTCTGAATCAAAATAAGCTATAAGCTATAAGCGCGAGCAAGCCGACTAGCCTACCATCACACGAAAAAGGAACTTTTACAGTGATGCCTTAGCGTAAGTAAATTCCTCATGCCTTGTTTCATCGCATTTTAGCTTGGTCCAGTCTGCCAACAGATGTCACCATGCAAGCATGGTAGATGTACAGACATATGCGACGAGCCTGGATACAAATGCACCTGCGATGATGCGTATATTGGGTTGCACTGTGAAATACGTTCGTATATTAGTTTGAAGTTTTACACACATGCGCGTAAATAGGCACTCTATCTATTTTTTTTTTCAGCATTTGGTAAAATATGGTACTGATTTCTTACACGCAGAAAATCCGTATCGATCCCATGATCAACGAGGGCTATCATGTTTTGCTTAACGAAAAATGCTAAAATCAGAAAGGTACACTCGCAAAAGTGAGTAAAATTTCTGCAAGATGAATGTGTATGGACGATGAGTAAGCGTCTAATGTATGATGTACAACTCCGTTGATAAAAGCCCATATGAAATCTGCACAGACATCTAGAAGAATAACTTCACTGTATTTGAAACAAATATTTAAATTTCTCAAAGCTCCACCAGGATCCAACGCTCTGTCAGCAGGATCATCGTGCTTGGAAATTCGTAGACATTATGGTGACACTGTTCCACCTTCTGGAATGTATTGGATAAAGGCGTCACCACTTGTGAGGATGTATTGCGATATGAAGTTTGATGGAGGTGAGTGCCACTGTTGAATTCCAGAAGTTCTTTTATTATATTTTCTCCACCGACACACGAAAATTTCGACAATAAATATGTCGCTCCTATAATTCAATGGCTAAGTTTAATCTTTATCTTTAAGTAATATACGCACTATCTTGAATTATTTTGTATCAATTCTTGTCATTTTTTTAATGCCAGGTACAGGCTATAAATTCATGCAAGTCAAGAGCCGCGCAAGGGCAATCTAACTGTCATCTGAATGCCATCTAGATATGCTAGAGTTGCAACCACCATATTTGATATTACCAACGACCTTACAGATGTTAGACTTGGTTGAGCCCTTCAATAGCAGCTCTGCCTGCCAAAATGTTTTGCAATTTGCATGCAATTGAGACGGATCGCCTTCTTCACCTCTTAAAAAAATTCCCTGAAGATGAACTAAAATAGCTAAATTTACTAAGAAGGTTCAGGTCCCTGACCGGCGTTGGTGGCTCATATTAGCTATATTTGCTTTTAGAAAAAGCAATTGTAACGAGCTAATGTTTCATGTCTTGCCATGGAAATCGCAAAACGTTTTCCTTGTTTCTCGGGCCAAGTTCTTCTATTTGATTTAGGTGGATGGACCAAGGTTGCGAACATGAATATCACATCAAACAACTTTACTTTTTCAACGGCTTTTATTCGCGATGATGTGGAAAGCCTCAATCTCACAGAAAATTCTTATTATGCGCTTTCGACATCTGGGCTTGCTCAACTTTGTAAGCTAATCAACTTTACAACCATCAGAATCTACTGCAAGAAGCCATCAGTTAACCGCACGATCCACATTGCCACTGCCAGCAATAGCTCGGGACTTGCTGTTGTGGATTATATGACTGGAAATTCAAGTGCAATGCCAGCGTCTTGCGGATCCTACGTGAAATTTGCTGAAGATGATTCAATCCTTTCGAAGTCTTGCGAACTGTGGGATGATAGTACTTGGTCCTATGCTTCTTCTTTTCCGGCATATTTGCTGTATGTTACAGCATTTATCTCTGGTTCAAGTCACATAATTACTGGAAAATTCGGCAATAGATTTGAATGCGACGATAATTGGTTAACAGAGAAGATAGGACTTTGGATGTTTTTTGTCCGTTGACTATGTTAAAATGGTGTGACCACAGTTTTATGTTTGATTCTAAGAATCCTACTGCTTCTATTTCTATTTGTAGTACAACTGGAAAATATACTTGATGAGAGTGTATTAGTTTATACAACATGACAAGATTTCCCGCAGCATTTATGAAGTTATCTTGCCTTGAATATTTTGCCACCTTAATTCAGTGACACAACCATGGTCTTTCCCGAGACTTGCAAAATCTCTCACTTAATTTGATCTTGTTTGAATGTTTTGATTATATCAAAAAAGTTGACATTCCCTTCGAATGCTAATTATTGATCGAGAAAGTTTCTTCTTCGCTAGAAGTTTGCGTAAAGACATTTTTTATGAAGCATCGCGGAGAGCGCCAAAAGCTATTGAACATTTGCGCTTGCGCTTCCGGACCCAAAAAAACTTTCTGACGTCCAAGAAAGTCAGCTACACGAAAGGTGTTTATCTTTAAGGCCCGATTCAAACATTTGATTACTTAATGATTCCTGGAAACGTGTCGATCAATACTTAATTAAAAGCTGGAATATATAGAATAATTTCGCTTACGTCTTTTTTTTTTTTTGTTTCGTAGATAAGTTTTTTTCATGATATGTGTTGGCAAAATGGTTCATTTAGAGTTTCCATCGTCTTGAGTTGAGGCAATTCATGGTATTTGAGAGATTACTAGCTGGTGCAATAAGGCTGGACATGTATACAGCAGACGCCCTGCGCTGAACGTCGTGTTTTTGCAGGCACTCTGTTTACTTAACCGGAATCGAACATCTAAAGTTTGGCTCAAACAATCTTGCTTGGATCCCCGAATTTTGTAAGGATATTCGAACTGTGAGCATTCTAGAGAAATGTGCATATCCCTGTTACCATTTACTTGGTAACTGTCATTTTAGTGCAATGCACAACAAAATAACGAGATCGGTAATCTATCACAGTATGATTGAATTGTCTTGTGATAGCTTTGATCTCTACAGCAACGGCCTCCCTGGTCATGATTACGTAGTAATTATTAGTGACGGTTCGTACATAATCGTGGCTGTTGATACGTTTCTTAGAATGAAGGAAACAGCAAGTGTGAAGTTTTGGAAGATTTTTTGCCGAGACAATTAGTAACTTGAACTTTTAAAAGATTGCTTTTAATTAAAGATAAGAAAGGTTGCAACCCCAATCGTGGTTGAGTTCCACTTACACTTGCCAGTTGTTTCCAGTTGTTTCCGCTTATCGTTCGTATAGTATCTTCTCTTTGTTTCTGTCTTATAAGTGTTTATAATTCGCATGTATCTTGAGTGAGTTAATTGGTTGGTTTTATATTGAGCACATAAACGGCACGAGTTTGTAAATATGGTAAGATCAAAAGTGACGGGCTTTGTGAAAAACAAACATCCTACAAGAAGCGTTTCATCTATCTTTTTCAACGTGCACAAGACAACTCATAGTGTGGGGTAGTCGATGTATCCATGCGAATTCGAGCCTGCACGACGTATTCCCGCAAGACCAATTGGATGTTTCGGTTGTTAAAACTTCCAAAGAGCTCACGCAGACCGAATTATGAGAGCACAGACTGCGTGCGTGTAATAATGATTGTAATGTTGATGACAATACTAATAGGAATAATCCATTTTCTCGAAGCTAATCATGCATGTCAATAATGCACTGGATAGTCATTGGTCTTAGATACTTCGAAAGGCAACATACCCAGCCGGCAAAAAGACATCTTTAATACGTCTTTAATACGTCTCGCCGAAACGGACGAGACGTCTCAGAGACGTCT
>QQSS02221475.1:0-10751 GCA_003687565.2 Craspedacusta sowerbii
TATATATATATATATATATATATGTAAATGCTTTTTGCTAATTGTGACACTGTTAATAGGCTCATCACGAACCGCCTTAGAGAACGTCTAATAGTGACCACAAAAACTAGTGGTCACCTCTAGGGTCCACACTTGCAAACATGTTTGTTTGCTACCATGAGGAGATTTGGCTAAGTAACAGTCCTATGCAGTGTACGCCTTGTTGTTTTCGTCGGTACGTAGATGACTTTTTTCTCTTTGATTGACATGACCATTATGACAAAATCCAGAGTTTCCTCAATCAACCTTGTGTTAGCATTAGATGCACCAAAGAAAAGAATATTAATGTTGTTAAAATAGGCTGTACTCTAATTTAATTTTATAAGAACTCTAATTCATTTAATGAAACTGTGACGATCTCGTGCAACTGTTCACTTGAGAGTTTATGTTCTCGTGAGGCGGTGCACTCGAGGTCTCCAGGGGTTTCGAGTCCTTAATGGGACTCCAAGCAGTAGCTTGGCCAGTTGAGACCCAACCAAAGGTCTATGACGAGTCCCTTGCTACGAAACGGCACGAAGCGTACTTAAGGCTAGCCATTTGAACTCTATTAGCTATATAATAGCTATTGCAACTTGCTATCACTCGCCAAAATTTAATTTCAATCAAAGCCAGGAAATCATATTTCCATAACATGTAAACATAGACATCCAGGAACTGATCTTATACAATAAAGTTATATGCAGGAAAGTACAAACAAGTTGATGTCTTCATAAAAATGATGGCAAAGGCAGACAAAGGAATGCCACTAAGAATTCTGTCCCATCTCTGTAGGAATTCCACAACTTGAAAATTTAAATTTCTAGCTAAACGGAAAGAAAATATCTTAAGTGACTTTAGAAAGTGCATAAAACATTAAACAAAAACGCCAGGTCTGGTTGGTGTTCAGATTTGAAAAAGAAAAGTACAAGAATCAAGCGGCTGCTTTCAAATAGTAAGCAAAACATTCCATAAACTGATTAGGAAATCTTCAATTAATTTTAACTTAAATTGTCAACTAAAATATCTCTAAAAATCCAAACAGCAGCGTGAGCTTATGCAATAGTATATGACCTCATGCCTAATTACAGACTAAGGTTACATGTTAATTTCTGGAGGGAAAGTGAAATCAAAGAAGAATGCGTTTAGATACTTCAAGTGTAGTGAATTTGCACTGGATATACCTGCAAAAGAAAATGAAATAATGTTGAGGTAGTTTATAGGAATACCCTTGGTGGCGACGAGATGAGTTTGCGCAATAAGCTGGTTCTTGCACTTTATTAGACTGCTCCAAAACCATGCGCAGTTGTCGCTCCAAACGAGAGTGCCTGCTAATTGATAGCTTGGTGGTGGCGCACCATAAAGTCGCCAACTCACCTAACGTGCTGTTGGACTCAATTAAGTTGAATTTGTTTTAGCTCGACTTCAAAGATATGACTCTGGTAATGTGTGCGCTGTTTGCTTTAGTTTTTTGTTTTCTTTTTTATTCTTGTTTGTTTAGTCCGAAGCTATTCTAAGAAAGGATAGAAACATTACCTAAATCATTAGCTACAAAAGAAAGGTTATTGTGCGATTTTTAAGGAAGTCTTTTTAGAGTATCCTCAGATTTCGTTATGTTTAGGCTTAGATGTTGTTTCGGTTGTTCACGAGTATGTCTCATTTAACAATACGCGGCAGTATGAGCCTATGAGTCAATCAGGAAAAACAGCATTCATAACAGATATGTCATGTGAATTTTTAACACGTTAGGACTCTAAAATCCCATGGATACTTTAGTATGCAGCAACTCCTAAACCATATCTTCACTATCCAAATTTACAGCTTTGTAACATGCTTTTCACAGAAATTTCTATCAACACGTTAAGACTTTAATATTTTATGGCGTGTTATGAGAATACGTGATAATTGAACTTGATAGTTAATATCTGCAATTCTGACTGTGTGCGGTAGATTTTGACGCATAAGAAAAGTCCAATGAATTGCCCAGCTCTTTCCTCCATCAATTCGCTTTCAACCATCGTAAAACAATAATTTAATTATTACAAGCATTGACTCAGTTACACATAGACCTCAAAGTAAATGTGTGAATCTAGAAGATACAAGAATCCAGATCCCTAAAACAAACCGTAGTTCTGCCAGAATCATTGGAAGAATGGGGATTAAATTTTTGCTTTAAATATGTAACCTTGCAAAACCAAACGACTTCAATACTTCGATTTTTAATCGGTGTTGGGCTTGCAGTTTCATTTTTTGAGCTTCCAATATTCAAAGACTGGCTTCTGGAAAATGGCCGAAACGCCTTAGTTTAAGCTTAACTTTTGTTAGAGTATTATTTAAATCACCGCTTCTGCGTTATTCATGGAGCTTCGGTTACGTACGTCTTGTACACGATAAAGTGGTTCGCGGGTATATTTTCGACGACTTCGATTTATTCGCCGACGCTTAAGAGCGATGTATACTTCTTATAGGTATGTATGGTAATAAACGTATCTGTATACGTTTTTTGGAGTTCTAATTAGGTAAAATAAAAATCTTGTTGTTGTTGTCTTGTTATTCTAAAATTGGCGCTGACCGCTTGCTCATGTATAGAAATTTGCAGCATGATTAAAGTCTAGCAAAGTCATTCACGGAGAGCGTTCGTCATGGATTATAATACCGACTGTTCAATGTAGATAGTATTTCTTTTGATACGTCTAACAAAAAATTTCAGGTGTTGATCTGAAAGGGCAAGCAGTGTTCGGCATGATGGCTCAAAAAGCTGTTGGTCTATTATTGCCCAAAGCAGCAGCTGAAGTTTCTCCTAACACTTGCTGCATGTTTATGGGCTGGTATGAATATTGAATTTCGTTTGCATCCTATCTATTTGTGAGGTGTAGAATCAATTGCAAATAAAGTCAAAAGGGTCATTTGGTTTGCTACATCCATGCTGCAGCATGGCATATTCGACAGTAGCAGCCAAGCCACACTCAAGATTCCGATTGCAAATTAGTTAGTCTATGTACGCAGTTAAGCTAGCTACAGGAAGCTTGTCTCCTCTCCCATCAACACCAACTATACTCTGACTTTTCAGCCGTAAGCCATTCTATAGGGGATGTCCTAGTCCCATTTGAGGTTCATACAAGTACATAACTTCTCGCCATCTTTTTACCTACCCCTAGCACGACTGTTTAAAGACTGATTTACTTTTTTTTCTTAAGAACACCACTGCAATAAGATCACCAATGTTAACGTGAAGATCATTTCTGCTAGCAACAATCCTGAAGCTGAATGGCGGTATTCTGACGGTCCTTTCTCCGTTCCGTCCTTCCACAGGGACGAGAGGTGAATAACGTCACTAACTTTCATCTTTCATACTGAAGTAATATGCCACTAAGATCTTCATTACGTTATGCTTTGTAGTTGTGCGTGGTACCTGGCAGCCAAAAAAAAGTACTATTCTCGCCCACTTTCATCGAAAAAGGTTACTTTTCCCGGGGCTTGCAGTGGTTGTAGTTACTTGTTATGAAGTGTCAGGATCATGTAAGCGGCGTTTGATTCTGCGGCCTAATAATTGTCAGAAAATGAGGACTTTCTCATAGCCACGCGATTTCCCCTTTTAACGGTTTCATTTATTGTAACACTTGTGTGTTTCTGTACTGCTTTTTGTGCTGCTTTTGTTTACGTGTTAGAAAAGGTGCCATAAAACATTGAAAATATCAGTGACCTTCTCAACGTAGTTAATCGTAAGGCCAGAGCTTTCTCGTTTTTAAGTAGCAGTTGCCACTCGAGAACTTACCACCCCACCCAAAAATTCTTCGAGAAGCTCATTTCATTGAACAAATTTCAAACATAGGTGAGTTGGGAATCGCCATTTTTAAACTTCTTGACATATTCCATACCGCAGGATATGAAATCATTCATGGAGAGAAATGACTAGTGTTTGATGGGAGCTATTGAAATAGTGGCTCGTCATTTTTAGAGAAATAAGGTAGCGATAAGGGTTTTAATTGTGGTAATAATCCGTTCGTCTGAAATAAGACAGCAGATTGCGGCACACAAGTGCAATAAAATCCGAAGATCATGAAACTACTAACAATAAAGTATTTCATGCGCCGGCCATTATTGGCGCACACTTATCTTGCCTAGATGTGCCAAAGCTCGAGGGTTGAAATGAAAGCCACAAATGAATATCATTTCTGTTTTTCTGTGAGACTTGAGCTAAACTGAATTGGAACTGAAACAGCCACTTTCAAACTGGAAGCGAAAACGTCTAGTTTGGACACATTCTCGTGAAAAGTTGTCTGCATAGACGAGTTCCGGAACTACTTGAATTGCCTTTTCAGTAAATTGAGTAGGCCGCTTAGTTCTTCTCGATGATAAGCCAAGAAGGAATGTTAATTCCCAAATGTAGTTTTCGAGTTTAAATTTAGCTTAAGAAACGTCCGAACGTCAAAATAATATGAAATATTTTTGCGCCGACCAATCTCATCAAAACTGACGCATCGAAACGGCAGTTGATGAAGAAGCGAACACTCGTCGTAATGAGTGATCTATTTGAGATAACTGTTCTAAACCGGCAAGATTTACGCATTCTTGTTATCAATTGAACTTTGAGCAAGTTAAGTATAAAGACAGAGTGAACCCTTCCAAGCTCTAACTGCAGAAAATTTGCATTTGGAATCTTATCTTTTCCGTGGCATTTGAGGACCTCGAGTGTAATTAAGGACTGGCAATCGAAGGCCAGTTCCAGGCCTCGCAAATTGTATGTAAGCCAACGCTTTTGCGCCTCAAACACACGAAGTTCGCTTCAGTTGAGAATAGGTGCTCCCAAGCTCCCGCAAATAGCTTTTGCTACAGGTTTACGAGAACATGACTGTAAACAAATGCGCAAGCTCCTTGCCTGTAAACGTGTTGGGAGGTTTAATTTTTCACGTGTCATATACATATACAAAACAAATGTTTAATCTATGCTTTTCTATCATTGCATGATCCATGCGTCTTTGTTTTTTGTTTTTTTCTACCAGCTTGTCATCCAGTCGTTCTGATTCTCAGAGAAGCTCTCTGAAGATAACGGGTTGCAACCGGTTTGTGTGCGGCGCTGTCGATTTAAAGAGCACTTTGACTTCGTTCAATCTTCATCACTATCCGTCTCGGACAAAAGGCTCATATGCTGGTCCAAACGGACGAAATCCGCGTTTGGCTGTTAGGGGAAAACAAAGCATATTAAATATCAACAGCTATCTTTTAAAGTTTTATTTGCAAACCCTTTTTTTTTTACTTCATTGTAAAATCTTAACTGATTGTAGGCCAGAAAATTTGGGAGATCTGAATACTGCAGCTCTAGCTTGTATTTCGTACTAGCAGAGGATTAGAACAAATTCAAAGTTGTAACCTGTTCCCAGGGCCTATCCCCAGTGGGAATTAAAAGTTTTAACCCATTCACTCTCTCAAGGTGCTGGCACCAACACGGAACTTTGGTGTCGGTAGATGGTATAAGCGTTGAGTTGTCCACTTACCTTTCCTCCGAAATAGCGCACTTTCCTAAGTTTCCTTCGTCGACAGTATCTATGCATCATAATGGTACAGATGATAAGGGCTGCTCCGATCAGTCCAGAAAGAAGTGGAATAGCTACGTTGCCGTACAAGAGTCGCAAATTCTAAGGTAAAGTAATAGACCAAGTGGATCAATAAATCAATCAGTCAATATATTTTCACAACGAATCAAACCATAACCAGTACAGCTCCAAGAAATATTTAACAAGATTTCTCAAAGTATTTGAGCTTAGATAAGGTTACACAACATTTAAACCCTGTGACTGTATATTGCTGTTTAGCATCGCAGACAATCAATCAATCAATCAATTTTTTCACAGCAAACTAAATCATAAACAATACAGATCAAAGAAATATTAAACAAGAGTTTAATAAGTTGAAATACAGTGATTGTATAGTGCTGCTTGCACAATCATCACAACCAGTATCATGAATCAGACGTGCGATATGACCGGAAAAGTTATTATCCTAGATTGGCATTGAAGGAAACTGGAGTCCTGATGTATAAAACCTCAATTGGTTCGTCCAACGGTCGTTAGACTTAGAGTATGTTCACATGCCCTGAAACGAGCGCTTCCTGGATCGTCTATTTGACTTTCTTCCCTTTAAATCTTTATTTATTCATCCATTTATTAATTTTGTTCCGCTGCTTAACTTGGTTACAATGGAAATAAATAAATTAAGAAAATATTCTACAGCATTCGCTGCTCGTGATCGCCTGGTTCCTACATGTTATTTATTGACGACAGTCGCATGGCGGTGAATTAGCGATCTCATAGAAATATCCTGAATCGTTATCCTTTCCCTCCATCGCCAGTTTCTCCTAAATCGTTGCATCTCCAAGTAAAACATGCCATCTTATAAGCGAGACTTTAGGAAGCGCAGTTTCGCGAAGAATAAGTGATTTTATGGCAAAGTATATGATGGTCGCCTTCTTCATGTGCTTGTCGAAGCATGGTAATATTTTAATAAAAGGACGAAAACCTTTCAAAAACAATAAAAAGAACAAGAATTTCAAAACTCACCTTTGTTCGAGTTTCTGCTTGACTCGTCGCCGGTACTTCCTGCGCTGTAAGATGAATAGAATCCCTGCGTTTATAGGAAGCAGGAAAGCCGTAGCTTCACTTAACTAACCCTTTCTGTTCAAACCTCTAATCGCTAGTTATTCAATTTGTAAGCTTGAAAATCGCCTTAACATTATAGGCATAATATGAATTGCACTACAACCACTTCTTTATGAATTGAACTACCACCGCTACTTATGAATTAAACTACTACCACTTCTTATGAATTAAACTACCACCACTACTTAGGAATTGCGTTACCAGCTACCCTTACTAATGAATTGCACTACCACCACTTCTTGCTAATTGAACTACCACCACTACTTATAAATTGAACTACCAACAGTACTTATGAATTGCACTATTATCACCAAAATTGAACTTACCTGCCGTGCAGGAAGTCACAAGGCCTTGCGCGTCACAACTTTTAACAAACTATTGATTAATGTGGTCCCGAAACGTGTACTCACTTTGACGCACATCCTAGCAGAAGCACGCAATGCGCCTATACTACCTACGCCTGGTCTAGGAGCGTATATAAAAATATATTTGGCCGTCGCAACGCTTTTTTAGGTATTTATCATTATCCAAGCGGTCCTTTTATACATAGGCGCATCACCGCCGATCCTACCTGCAGATCCTCCGTAACCCTGCTCGTCAGGTAGCTTAGGGAGACGCAATTTCCCTTGGTCCGCGCCATCTAGATCTGCGCGTTGCATAAATGCTGGTCCCAGAGGGTTCTCGGCTGACAACACGACGACATCGATGATCTGATGAATGTCGGCCGCCACCGATGCATGTACGGTGACAGAAGACGTTAGAACTCCACCTGGAGTCGGAACTGGCATCAACGAAGGTCGGAGACTCCAGGAGATCTTAGACTCAAGCATGCTAGTTGATATCAAGTGCTGCGTTCTGATGCTAGAAAAAGATGCTGGGCTTGAAGCACTTCGCATCACCGAGAAAGAGTGAGCTGGCGATGGCGTTGGAGTTGGTAGCACGAGTTCTGTTGCGTGAATACCACCTCCAATCTCGGTCATTCGACTAGCACTGGACGTAGGAGACACCATCGTAAACACGGGCGAATGAAGCAAACGGGAAATGTTCTTCAGTACGAACACCGAACTGGCAGTCGGCGCCTTAACTGCTTCCGATCTCGCAGGAGAAACGATGACAGAATTCGGCGCGATGACGTAGGAGTAAGTCGATTGCCTATGCCTTCCTGGCTGGCTTGTGGCCGCTAGGCTCATACCGGAAGTGCTCATCAAAAGTGCGGACGGAGAAGGAAAAACATTTGACTCGGAAAGAAACTCGCTTGGAGACGACTGGTCAAGGTTTTCGTCAAAGAAATGAGCCCGCAAGTCATCTGCGAAAAAGTGGTCTTCCTCAGGCTCCTCGCTAGGTACGCTGCCACCTCCGATGTGTAAAAACGGAAATGTTTCTAGAAATGTCTCGAGAAAGCTACCGCGTTTTACCCTAAGCAACTGCTCATCGTTCTCGTTTTTATCATGATCTGGTACATGTCCACCTGAACTAACGGGAGTAACTAGACAACAACACACCAAGAGCACAGCGAAAGCGCTCATTTCTATGCACAAGTCTCTACAAATCTACAGCCGACTATTTAAAATCTAATCTCAGCGCAGCAATTTCCAATATCTAAATACTTGACAAAAGTAAATTCCTTTTTTATCTCGCTAAGCTACGATCAGCCTCGACGGCTGGCATTTCCACAAAAATGCTTCAAGTTGCGTTGTTCGCGCTCAGTACTCCAGCATGTCTTCGATCGGGCTAATGAATACCTTCACTGGTACGTACGTGCAAGCCTTCAAGAACAATAACGACTATCTAGATGCTCGCAAGTCCCTTTGAAGTTACAATGTTGAACCAACGCACGCCTTGAAATCATCGGTTTTCATGCCACCGACGAAGAGACACGCGAACGATCACTCAAGCGCAGAATGGGAAGTCACGCCACCTGCCACTGTTTACGAGCTAGTCATGTCGCTGCAGACAAGATCATGTTATAAGAACCAAAAAATCAGCAAGCGCAGGCCACGCGCGTCGCAAATTTGCGGCATGGCCCATTACAATATCATTACAAAATTTTATGCTCGCTACTATGGATACTTCGTTTGGTAATTCATTTACTTGCGTACATGTTCGTTAGTTTCAAGGCTTCGTGCTATGCTCAGAATAACATCAGAATAAGATGGCATCGTTCAAACTCCGCATTCAGATATTTCGTGCTTCTTTCAAGCGAAACGCATACCACAAACGGCATGATTATTCCGCAAATACGGCTAAAATATCCTTACACGGCTCCTGCACACTTAACCACACGCAAGTCACAAGGCACAACGCCATCAGAGAAGTTGGAAAAGGGGGCTCGTTACCAAGACCCATGGTGGTTTGGGGGTCGATTATGAACCTAAGAGTGGGAGAGGTAGCAGGTGCGTAAATGGAAAAGCGTTGGATGCATAGGATGTAGAATTAGTTCGGGTGAAATAGCTGCGACACCACTGAACAGCAACACACACACACACACACACACACACACTTACACATACACACACACATTTTCATGAACCCACGTAGGTAACATCAAGACGCGGGCAGCGACATTTATGAAATCTAAAGATCAGAGTAACTTCCATTACATTTAACAGCGCGCCTGTCAAAAAGATCGCAGGCAAGTGCCCTTACGTTCTGCAGCGCCTGCCACTCGAGGTGAATTACTATTATTGATCATGACGACGCAAAACAACGCCCCATCCACCCCTTTCTGAAGTTGTGCTGTTTGATAGCTTATTCTATTACAATAATAACGAAAAGAAAACTCGCGGTTTATGCTTCTGAAGTCACCTCCTCGATGCAAAAAAAAAAAAGCTGCGAGCGGGATTGGTAATAAACTGCATAGCAATCCAAAAGAACAACCACTCCAATATCCTGCCAGAATCTAGCTTTTAAACAAAGGCTGCTAGTAGGCTATCAGAATGAATCTTTATGTTGCAAACAGGTTCGCGCGACCAGACTTGGCAAGATTATGGAACACAGCAACAACAAAAAACTTGTGATCAAAGCTCCGTAGAAATAATTCAATTTCCCAAATGATAAATATCTTCGACAGAAAGCACCTTACACAGATGAAGTTACTTGGGCAAGCTGGATTTATTTCTACAGCTTTTTAAGCCATGCCTCGACTGCAGTTGTATTTCTCTTATCTTCACCCTCACTCTTCAAACTGCACTCGCAGAAATCCACATTGACCGGCTGCATGTGGGCAAACTCAAAATCTTTGCCTTTCTTTCCGATAAACGCGTTCCTGCTCGATGCATTTTCATCGATGGTCAGAAGCGCGGCAGAACGGGTCTGGCGAAGGGTATTTCTGAAGAAGAAAATGCTACAATGAATGGCATGCAAAATAAATGAAATAATACAATCCGCGCAAGCAACATAGTTGACGGAAAAAGAAAGCAATAGTTTAGCAACAATAGCCAATACGACAATCACTTTAGACCATAAAGTCTGTGCAATGTTGTAGATGCAGACCTGAGCGTGCATTGTTCTCAACAAGATGAATCGCTAAAGCAAAGATAGACGAGTTCGACGTAAACGCAACGTTGCGAACGAGCCACGACGACATATTAAGGTTTTGGAATCATCTCACTGTCAACTTACTAATGAAACACGCTTACCAAAATGCGTGGACCGAGGCAAACAGATATTTCTACGCATAAATGCACACGCCTACCCACCCCAGGCTTAAAATTATGGAGGGAACAATGAACATACATCTCCTTCTCCAGCTGGGCCTTCACAACTTGACTCGATTTCGCCAGGTCTATATCTAAAACATGAAACAATACAAAATAATTTAAAACTTATGCAAGAACGAAAAACAAGTCCCCACTGCACCTGCTCGTCTTCCGAAAATCACCGCAAACACATCCAGTGAACACCTGCTTGCCCTTAGAAAACCACAGGAAACACATCCAGTGAACACCTGCTTGCCCTTAGAAAACCACAGGAAACACATCCAGTGAACACCTGCTTGCCCTTAGAAAATCACCGCAAACACATCCAGTGAACACCTGCTTGCCCTTAGAAAACCACAGGAAACACATCCAGTGAACACCT
>QQSS02221486.1:0-10750 GCA_003687565.2 Craspedacusta sowerbii
CGTCGTCGTCGTCGTCGTCGTCATCATCATCATCATCATCATCATCATCATCATCATCATCATCATCATCATCATCACCATCGTCGTCGTCGTCATCGTCATCGTCATCGTCATTCCGTTCTGGTGCGATTATCTGACTCATATTACATACAAGATGTCTCATTTTACGTTTGTATTTTCGATTCGGTATCAACGAATTAGGTAGCATATTGCAAATCGCTGATTATGTTAGAAAAATTATTTGGTCTCTGTATGCACAGTTAGAAATCTACTTTTTCTTCGAGACATCAACGCTCTTTCAAAAAAATGAGAAATATGACCTCCAACGGATCGCATTCCTAAATAGCAGTCGCAACTACAATTCAACAGTTGCAGTGAAAGCAAAATAAGAAGAAAAAACAAGGACTGATGCATACTGGGATGCCCAGAAACTCCGGATTAACAGGCAGCAAAAATGGGAAAGACTCCGGTTGTGTATGGAATATTTTGGTGTGCACCGGCATAAGAGCTTCCTGAAGCTTGGCCACGGGCCATTCTAAAAGGAAAATAAATAGCAATCATACTCCATAGATGATTAGCACCTTCACTTATGTCAAAAAGTAACTGCCCAATCTAGACTGCGGCGTGCTAAAGCAAAAAAACTAATGAAGAAAGTCGAGTTACTGTGATTGATGCAAGCTAACAACAACAACAACAACAACAACATTTTATTATCTCAATAAATGTGTAAAAGAAAAAGTACATCCAATCCTATTTGATCACATTCAGTTATAAAAACGCAGTCATCTTCAGGGTTCTGACTCAGTAATGTTAAGATTAAGAATCGGATTCAGACTATATTGAGCATTTGAGCTTTTGAAAGCGATAACAGAAAAAGTATCAGAGTTGGAGCGTGGATTTTCAACGAGAATATGACAGAAAACTTACACATTTATTAAGGGGAAGACATCCTCATAGCAAAAGCTAATCAGGTCGAGGATGCCACCCTTTCGTGATCTACATTTATAATCGTATAACAGAGGCAATGATTAGGGAAATAGGCGAGGGACATACTTTCTACGTACGAGTGAAAGGGGCGCATATAGCTTAGTACATTCCTCGCAGGTAGTATAAAAAAGAAATAACATACAAAGAAAGAAATTCCTGTGACACCCAACACGTATAAGTCCGACCTAGTGCAACGCCAACATAGCAGTCGGATGGCTACCTGTCGGGACTTTTCCTTTGCAATTTAAGCTCGATAGATTAGCATCCCTCGCTGCTCAGTAAAGGTTTCTACACCGAACTCACCGTAAAGTTCACAAAGTACATACCAGAAGCACAGGACAGAAATGCTATCTGCAATTTCGAACCAAAAGCTACTAACGTCATCAAACAAAATAATAATAAATAAATAAATAAATAAATAATTATATAAATACTTCAACACTTGCCCATTCTTTTCCTTCCGTTAGGCGTATTTGATATGCCTGGCTGATTCATTGTCGTAAAGAGGCCGAGTATTTGATGAGTGCCTTATAAAGGCAAGAATGAGGTGCAGGTTGCAATCTTTGCTAAATACAAACATCAAGCTATGTGAATAGATACACTAGGTTTTAGAAAGGTGTATCTCCATCTCTAAGTCAATCGCCCTAGCCTCCAGATTTAATTCAATACACGAATCTGGATTCATTTATCAAGGTATCTTGGCCTGAGACACCTCTCATGTGCTACGGTACACAACAACACTCTGACGATTTTACCCGACTGAGACCTGTAATTTTCTCCTCCACCTGCGATGTCTGCCTTAGTCCATAAACAGCTTTTCACCGAAAGACGCGAATGCAAAAGGGGTTTTTATTCATTCAGGCGTTTCGATACTCCACGCATCATGATCACTGACAAACTCCGCCGATATTTATCACGGCTTCATGATGTATGTACAAAACAAATTTAAAACATCTCTAAAGTAAACAATGCGACATCAACCTCTAAAGTTGGTCGGCTTTGCTTGATTCTCAAATCTCCTTTACGATCAAGTCTAAATTGTTTTTTTTTTCCCTGGTAAAACACGTTAACATATTTAAAGCTTTTCTCATCTTGGCATCGTTGCCCGTCCCTGCTGCATCAAAGCTACACTTCCTACTTTCGTTCGCAGAAATGCCGTACGTCAGTGCGATTAAGTGCGCTTGATAATGGAAACAACAAAGCTCTTCGAAAGCGGCTAATGGGTTTACCGTGGGTGTAGTGAGTTCATGTTGAGCATAGCGTGGGCTTCGCTAGGCCCCTTAATACGTGCGTCGAACAGTTGAAAAGAGAAGCTTAAGGGCTGCGTTTAGAAGGCTATCTCAGCCGGGGGCGACTCACCCCGGGCTGGAATTTGCGTTAGCCATGGTGAGTTACCTGGGATACAATGCAATATGTGCAATTAATGAATGCGAATTCTGGGCTGTTGCCTGTACCATGTGGAGTTCCACAAGGTTCAATACTTGGCCCACTGTTGTTTCTGATACATTAAATGACTTGGTCACCTCAGTATCCTGCCTGCTGGTAGTTATGTTTGCTGACGATACCAATGTTTTTTTATTCTCGTGAGAATATTTATATTCACTTTTCAATATTGAATGAGCAGCTGAAACTAATATCAGCTTGGTTCCAAGCCAACCGCCTGTCCCTGAACGTAAAAAACAAAACAAAAAAAAAAGATGTGTGGTTTTTGGAAGTGAGAAAGGCACAGACGTCCTACCACTTTCATCAGGAAACTTGATATTAGACGGAATTTGCATAAAGCGTGCCTGTTATACAAAGTCTCTTGGTGACGAAACACATATGTGACAGCAAAGGTATCTAAGAACATTATGGTCATCAGTAAAACAAAAAAGTATTTGGACTCTGATGCCTTAAGATCAGTATACTTTGCATTTAGTTATCCTTATATTTCTTATCGCAACATAGCTTGGGGCAGCACATACATAAGCAGGTAACAAAAATACATAGGCTACAAAAGCGCATAGTGAGAATTATGTCACACGCTGAGAGAACATCGAACTCAAGCCCTCTGATGGTGTAACATCTGACGACAATTATACCCTCTCTATTTCACGCACACGCACAGACTTGCGCAGCTTATCTTAGGAAATAGTCACCTAGACTTCCTTACCACGCGACCTTAGATGCACCTAAGCGTCCAAGAACTAGGATCATGCAGTGCTAGGACTTACTTAAAACTTCGCTGAGGGTAGCTCGCCCTATTTCGACACGGGAAGACAACTGGTTCAACCAAATAAACTTTATCTTTAAATATCCTTTACTCGTTCTTCTTCGCCTCTTCTTCGCCTCCGAAACCAGCACCAGTCTTTGCTTGTTTCGCGCTCAGTTGTGTCTTGTTTTCTAGTGTCTTGATACGTTGCTTTTATACATACTTATGAATAACCCCTTCATTAATACAAATTTAAGATAACATGCAACAACTTGCTCAACTCAAACAATATAGCCTTTGTTCGGTACTACAAAATTACACAGCACAAACTGGTCTTGACCCAACTGCACCATTATTTGTCAACACAGTTTGCGCAATTTAATTAGGTCTTCACTCAACTAAGACCTTGTGAATCATGAATTCAACTACTCAACTAAGACATTGTTCATCATGAATTGCGCAATCTTTGGGTGTTTGAGCAAGGCCTTGTCTATTCACAACTATATACAGAAGGCTTTGCCCATTCACTACACTGTTCGCGCCACCACAGACAGCGATTTCGTACACTGCTACCACGGAATCACCAAAGGTTGTTTATAAAAAGGTCTTACGTAACACGTCTCTCGCTTACGAAGAATTAGAAACTGTGCTAGCAGAAGTTGAAGTGACTGTCAACAACAGGCCTTTAACCTATTTGGATGTAGATCCATTAGACGATGTCTTAACCCCTATTCATCTCTTACATGGTAGGGTTCTTCCCCTGGTCTCCCCAAGTACTGTCAACTTTGATGTGAGTGCCACTGATAACATTGTTCCGAGTCGGATTTGTATCGACAAAAAATCTTGCGGGATCTGTGCTGTCGGTGGAAGCGAGAATACGTAAGTTCATCGCGGGAAATCAAATAGGGGCACAAAAGGATCGCCAAGTATTTGTCAACCCACTGTCGGCGATGCTGTGTTAGTAGATGATAGTGTACCGAGGTTAAGTTGGCAGTTAGGAAGAATAGAGGCCCTCTTTTCTGGTGCAGATGGTCTATGGCGATCGGCGCTTGTTAGATTAGGACGCACTCGGAACCTTGTTAAGCGTGCTATAACTTGTCTCTACGCTCTCGAAGTGAGTGAGAGTGAGAATGAGAGTTTGTCTGAAGGCCTATCGGGACCATCCCGCGAGGACCTGCCGCGCGCCAAGCTTGTGCCAATAGATGCTCAGGAGCAGGTCTGCGATGCGAAGGACGACGCTGACGACCAGCTGAGGGTAGCAATGGAGCAGACCGAGTGCGATGAAGTGCCGTCACGAAGAAGTCAAGCGATACCGTCCCAGCCGAGTCGAACAGCTGCCCGCGACAATGCCTTCAAGCGACGATACTTGAGGCACACAGGCGTTCAGCCACGACATGTTACCGTTGCTGAGATTTTTGCTTGGAAAGGACCAAACTGAATCTGTTGCAAACAGACTGCAGCAATCCAAATTCAGCGGTTGACTTAATATAAAGCGGCCCTGCGAAGGCTACGCTAGTTGTTTCAAAGGGTGATGCGGGGGACACTCTAAATTTAGGCAAGTAGGGAAATGGAAAATGGAATGGGAAATGGGATTCCCGTCAATCCACTTACAAATAACACACTTGCTGATTATCTGCCGAGTCGGTTCACGAAGTTGTGGAAACCTACTTCTCACAAGGTTCATGGTGTCATTGACGCCGTTGTGTAGGACACGCTAATGGGCATCATAAACTTTGAGCCTACTTATGTGATGCCTTACAGGTAATAAAATCGGATACTTCCTGATGTAATCTAGTTCTGCATTCTTTAAAACGTCACTCGCACCATAGAACATTATATTCATCTGCTAGGATTCTTAGTTGCCGCTTTAGCGATGGGTAGTTGATTGAACCTGTGAGACTTAGCAGAGCTTCCTTGAATAACCAGTTTTCGGCATCGGCTAATTCCTCAGCCGTCATATCCCCGGTCCTTCTGAACAGCTTGCTACGAAGATTAAAAACGAGTCGCTTCATGAAGGCCGCAACACGTTTCAACTTTGACCAATTGCCAAAACGTTTTCAAGATCAAAACATTTCCTTGATACTTTCTTCGGTTTGTTTCACTGGTTCCGAACCAACTGGCCACTGATCAGGGGTAAGCGAAGCCACTCTGGACCCACATTCCAAAAAACAGAAGCCTTCAGCTCAGAAGACAACAGAACTCGAGTGACTAAATCCGCAGGGTTGTCCTTCCCCTTGACATGTTGCCAATGCTCAGTTGCAGGCAGAGCGCGACTTGTTTTCGACCGCTCTTCTACAAACAGCTTAAAGTGTCAGCCCTTGTTTCGCACCCAGCAGAGAGCTGTGTAAGAATCGGTGAAAAAATGTTCTGTATTCAGGGTAGTCACCGAAACAATGGAAAACTTAACGTGTTCGGACAAGCTAGCAAGCACCAAGCAACCTAGCAACTCTAAACGCGGCACCGACTGAGGTTTCATTGGGGCAACTCTAGATCGGGAGGCAAACAGGTTGACACTAACTCCACTATCTGATTCAACTCGGACATAAAACACGCCTGCAAACGCCGTTTTGCTAGCGTCTGAGAAACCTATAAGGTGAACAGATTTAAGGGAGCTCTTGTCAAAAGAGAAGCAGTACCTTGGGAATTCTATCGTGTCAACCCTACTTAAGTCCCTTAACCAAAACCTCACGACATCACTAATTTCTTCTGGTAGCTGACAATCCCAAGAAATGTTTTCCTTGTTGAAAAGCACATTTAAGAGGCACTAGGATTGGACTAAAATGCCCTAAAGGATCGTAAAGCCGTGCAATCAACTGCAGCAACCCCCTCATTGTTAATGGTGTCGTCTTTGCGATGGTAAGAAAGGTATTAAATCTGAAAACAAGCTTGCCCTCCTCTCTACTCCACAAAACACCAAGCACCTTGCTTTCAAGACCGCCTTGAGGCCCTTCGATGGAAGGTTGCGTCACTTCCGAATAACTCATAGTGGGTGAAGTGTCTCCGCTGTATTCGTTGTCACCGATACTGTTAGAGACTAAAGTGCTTAGTTGCTTGGTATTTGTTGGAAATTTTCTTAGGTTGAACCCCCCCTTCCCTTAATATACACCTCGCTTCCAAATACAAATGGCAAGACTCCTTTACAGTGTCACCACCTGAGACCATATCATCAACATACATTGATTTCAAGATCGCGTGCACAACATCTAGTGAATCATCACTGTACTTCAACAAATGGTGCCTAAACGTGGCCATTAAGTGGAAAGGTGATGAAGTCACGCCAAAAACACAACGCGTAAAACGCCGCTCATGCAGTTCAAAGGAAGGGCTTACGTCATACGATTGTGTGGGATCGAAATTCTTTACCCAAAGGGTTCTAAGGTAGTCTCGATCAGCTTCAGCTACTGCAACCTGTAAAAACGCTTGCTGCACGTCGGCAACAAACGCATGCTTCCTACATCTGAACCTCAATAAGAATTTTACCAGCTCCGGAAGCAAACATGGCCCTTCATACAGCATTTGATTCAGAGAAGGACCAACTACACGCGACGATCCGTCGTACACTACTCTTAATTTAGTAGTTTCATGATCATCGCGCAGGACACCATGATGTGGCAGATAATATGATTGACCAATTGCCGGTGATTCAACGCCAACGGGCTCCAAAATTCCCGCATCAACCTGATCCTTCATCACAGTGCTGTACATTTCGTACAACTTTGGGTCACGACAAAAGCGTCTCAACTGGTTAACTAGACGCCTATAACATTGGGTGTAGTTATCAGCTAAGGTACCCATGTTTTCTCGCCAAGGCAAGCTAACATGATACCGAACTGTGGTCTGATTAAACTTAACAGTATCTGCATGACACTGTTGTCGTCAGGATCTACAATGCCAACTGACTCAAGGGACCAAAACTTCTCGACTAAAGCATCAAGCTTAGAATCCTGCTCACTGGAAACAATAAACATAGTTTGGGAAGGACCTTCATCTGCCATCTTGGAAGAAACCATGGGGCCACTAAGAATCCAACCTACTCGGCTTTCTAGCGCGACTGGACCACTTTCACCCCTTCTGACGGAGCCCAGAATGAATGCCCAACAGTAATCTAACCCGATTAACACATCGATGCAGTCACCACGATAAGCCTCCACTATGCTTTCGTCTGCAAACTCAAGGTCGGCGAGATGGCTGAACTGCCCCTTACAGAAATTTACTAATTGGGAATTAAGGGGTTGGCCAATCTGCGGCACACTACAGGCTGAAACAAAAATATCTGAGCCATCCAACCCCTTTGCACAAAACTGCACCAAATCACAATCCTGAAAAACAGGAGAAGGGGACCTTTCATCGTCGATAAACCTGCTAATGCGAAGACTTCTCTTACCCAAACTTTGCAAATCCAATGCCAGTTTCAACTCGTTCGTAATAAAGAAGCGCTGGCTACCTGAGTAAAACACAATCCTTACATTTTTGCACTCGTAGCCAGCGCCACGGCACACTCGAGCTCTCCCATTACAACGGAAGTCGCCGCACTACACAAGCCCGTTTTGTCAATCAAAAATTATGTTGCCGTTTGAAGCATTCCTCGCATAGATATCTTGCAAAACATTCTTCTTAGGATTTCCATCTGAATGTGCGACTGAGTGGTTACTTGTTTAATCATCATTTTGCTGAGTTGTGTCCGAGTCATAGCTTTGAAAAGCTCATTTGAGAGAAACAGGACTGCGAGGTTAGCAGTTCGTGCCAGAAGTAGCAGGGGGCAGTGAGTAAGGCGAGCGAGGAATCCACACCGTTTCATATCGCTCCTGGATCATCCATGCTGATCCAAGCACTCAATAGAAGCTGATGTGCCCAAGAGGCTGCTTTGATCAACATCGAAGGACGAATTAAGTGTAAATTTGAATTCGTAAAGCTTGACTAATAGTTATCAGTTAATATTTAATTGCTACTTCCGTCTGACGTTTGGTGCTCCTGATATTACCCAATGGTTGCAGGAGCATGAAAATTGGAGCTGATTAAGGCATTTTCAGTGTTTCTTAGCTAATCAAAGGCTCTTAGAGTACCACTATAAAATTGCTGTCATGATGTATTATAAACTATATCATTTAATGATATCAAGCGCATTGTTTCACTTAGCTACGTCGGAATGGGTTAGACGTAATCTGTAGAAGTTTACATCTGTTGCGTCCCTGCTCAGCTTTTGTCCGAGAACTTTGCATTGTTTGCTATTTCTAAGGCTTTCGTACCTTTTTTGGGCTATTCTAATCGTATTGATTCTTATCGCCCATCATGGTACTGATTAAATTTTTGTGAATATTCCTATAACTTGCGATCGTTTGTATAGCTACCGATGACATGTTAACGTAAAGACTATTGTGGGTTTCGCTGGCGCTTTATGCCAATCACATGAAAATTATACAGTGTTCGGCATGCAAAACGTACCTTCACAAAAATCGTTCGACTACGTATTCGAGGCCACAAGCATACCGGGGATTTTCTTGGTACAAATATATTTTCCGTTAAATGGTTGGCTATTGAAGACACGAAGCTGATAATAATTGCCGAATGGACGAAGCAGAATTATATTACCAACAACTTTCAAATGGGAAGAAAGAAACTTTTTGATTTCACGACATGTTTCGACAAAATCCATTGTCACTCTCAACGGAATTTTCAAGAAACCTGCATACATAAGGTGGTGGCTTGGACAATCCAATTAAGACTAAGAATGAATGTTTTCTAAAAACTTTTAAACCGAAGCATTTAACATTCCAGAAGGTAGGACGTTAAAGTGACGCTAAAGTGCATAAGTATTCTTCGTATGTTCTTATGTTGTTACCGTTTGAACAACTACAGCAAAGATATTACAATTTGGCGAGGAGGGAAACCATTTGCATTCTTGTGCTGAGAATATTAAAGTCGTGTGATGTTTTCTATGCAAAGGATTAAATTCGGAACTGTGTCCCAGGACTGTTATTCTGCAGTGCGACGCGTGTTTCTACACAAGGATTAAATTCCGAACTGTTTTCGTGAACTGGTATTTGGTTTGTACTATATTGCATTACGTTAGTAGAGGATTAAATTCCGCACTACACACAGAACTTATCTAAGTAGCACACACTTCTTTAATTTTGCTACTATGGCTGCGTTGCATCTTGCACCTCCAACTATGTTTGACCCCAGCGGAGACCCAACATCTATTGCGCAGCGTAGGAAGCACTGGAAAACATCTTTTCAATACTTCATTATTGCTAGCAGGATCACAAGCGACGCTCAAAAGCGCGCATGTTTGCTCCACCTTCTGGGCCCCACTACTCAAGAAATCTTTGAAACTCTTCCAGAAACAGGAGAGGACTTGAAAACGGCTTTGGACAAATTAGATAGTCATTTCAAGGTAATTAAAAACATCCCTTATGAAAGACACCAGTTTCATCAGGCAAAGCAGAATGTGGATGAAAGCGTAGACCCATTTGTTACCAGGTTACGCAAATTAGCCTCCACAGGCGAGTTCGGCACGGAGACCGATAATGCAATCCGCGACTACGTTATCGCCAAAACGAGCTCAAGCAAGTTTTGCCGAAGGCTGCTAATAGAGCCAGAATTAATGTTGGATCGATTGCTTAGCATTGGCAGATTAATTGAATGTGCTGACAAACAAGGTAGGGGCACAGAACTTTCGACCTCAGAACAATCCTTACAGAGGGATCCATCCACCAACGACACTAATTGGGTTAACTGCATGACGAATACTTCGATGAACCGAGCCACCGCATCCACTTCGAGGTGTTCCTCGTTTTAACCAAGCCTTAATCAGCGTCACCCTGTCAATCAGCACCACCCACCCAATCAGCGTCACCCAATCCCTAAACCCAAGGATACGTTATCCTGCTCGCGTTGCGGGATGAAAGGCCATTTGGGTAGAGATTGCCGTCGGTCACGGGACAAAAGGTGTAACAACTGCAATTAGATAGGGCATTTTGCGAACGTCTGCCGATCCAAAACGACATCGCAGGGTTTTGCAAATCGTACACTTGCCATCAGCTCCAACACGCCAGAAGTCGACGCTGATATTAACCTCAACGACCTAAGTTTGAAAGGCAAGGAAGAAGACGACGATGACGAATATATGTTTAGAGTTTCTCCAAAGAAATCAAACAACTTTGAATTGGAGATTAATGACACAGTCATTAACGCGTTGGTAGACTCGGGAAGTGGTTTAAACATACTAGATACTGTAACATACAGCAAATACAGCAGGTTTAAACATACAAGATACTGTAACATACATTAAATCCCCAACCAATTCTAACACCGACGAAGACCCGCATATTCCCTACAACTCCGTGAAACCCTTAAAGGTTGAAGGTTATTTTGGAGCAAACGTTCGTGCAAACAATCGCGAACTCCGAGCCAAGTTCTACGTAGTGGCAGGAACCAGTGGCTCCATATTTGGCCAAGCCACGGCAGAAGCTCTGGAGATTCTTCGGGTTGGACTCGATATTGCTTCAGTAAAAAGCTTAACATTTTCTGACATTCCTGCGTCAACCCGAAACATTATCCACCAAAACGCAG
>QQSS02221497.1:0-107897 GCA_003687565.2 Craspedacusta sowerbii
CCCCCACCCCCACCCCCACCCCCAACCCCAACCCCAACCCCAACCCCAACCCCAACCCCAACCCCAACCCCAACCCCTGATACTGCATAATTTAGTCTCCCATCTTTAAATTTGTAATGAACGATTATTGAATCAAGGGCTTATGCCCTGAGTTCTGCTTGAAAATAATTGAATTGGAATGAGAAATGTCTGCACTCGATAGGCCTCTCTAGGGAATTATCAAAAGGCGAGAAGTTAAAGTTGTGTTGAAATGAATCTTCACTTATTATTATATTATGAAGAAGGACAAAAATATTTCAAATACAGGCCATAACCATTTGCCTTAATTATTGCATTAGTTATAGGAAATCCTCAACGATACCCTCGAGGCCTCTGAGGCCTCCATCAAAAGGACTGCCGCTTTGCTCGCCAATTTTGATTTGGCCAAAGTGTCCTAAGCCTCCTAGAGCTTCAGGTTCATAGCCAGCTCAATGAAGGCAGTCCTAGTTTCGTTGAAAGCCGCCTAGGGCTCAATTGATTTCAGGAAAATCTTTAGCTAGCGGGTCATGCGATTTCTGGCCCAAATCATCAGCGGTCCTGCCAAAAATATATAGGAGCGACTACTAGTTTTCGTGGAGATGTTCATAAGCCAGAGGAGTGAAGGCTTAAGTAAAGAAGGCAGCAAAAGATTAGGAACTCTTTTGGGATACTGTTTCTCCAATCCGGAGATCATCCTCGCCAGTATCGTCCTTCTGCTCAAAGAAATCTTTATCATGCTATTCAACGCACAAGGACCTCAAATTCTCCTGAGTTATAGAAAGATTGAGCAACTAATTGAGCTTCTAAAAGGCTTCAAAAGCAGTGAGCTTCTGTAAATCCCTATGTTCCTTATCAGCTAGGGACATCTTGGAAAGCTCCCCTTCAAGTTGATAGAGTAAAAGAACCTGGTCTTGTTTAATTTTCTTTTGCTGCTCATAACAAATAAACTTATTTGGGGGGAGACTCTTGCAAAGATATTCCAACAGAAAACTTTTGATTTCAACGCATTCTTTAAGTTATGGAGTTCCTACAAAAAGCTGCTAAATTTGAAGGTGGGGATTGAGTCTCTCAAGAATTGCAGTGTTGTGCCTTCGACAATGGCCCAACTTTTGTAGGGTGACTGCAGAAACATCTTTTTGTAAATCCTTAAATCCGTATGCAATTAGGATACAATAAAGAGCGTCGCAATTTTAGCTTAGACTTTTAATTAGCTATTTTAATAGGCCATCCTAAAGATCTTAAGTTAGTAGGGCCTTATCATTCCTGTCTTGACTTACCAGACTGATCAGGAATAGAAGCTAGTCATGTAGTCCATTGCCAAGCTAAACGACAAAAAGTTGATAATCCTGCTGGTACTGTCTATCTATAAGTTTTCATAACAAAAATTCCGAGCCCCGCTGCTAGTTAAGCTCGTTGCAAACTGCTCAGTGTACTAGATGATAATTCTGAAGAGCTTCCGACTATCAAACTCGTTCACGAAGTCAATTTACTAGGACTGCCTGAACTGCATATCAGAAGGGACAGGAGGCTAGACCACGATAAAACTGTTCAAGTATCTGAAAAAGGAGTACCAGTTCTTCAATATGAAGAACTATGTCTAGGCAGTCCTTAGAGGCACTTTAATGTAGGAGTGCGTCCTGTAGCATCTAACTCTTGTTCTTAAATAGCATTCCTCCGAAATCACGGATTACTCCAGGATCTTCATGTTGCTTGAGGCCAAGACCGAGCCTTGGCTGCTCACCACTCTCTGGAAGTCCACCGACCTTTCCCTCCGTTTTATCATCTCGACCATGGAGAAGTCCTTTATCTTCGCCAATAAGTACTTTCACTTTGTCATTGAGACTGTAATGAAGCTCACTAAGCCAAAGGAATTGTGCTTCGATAGCTATACAGACGAGAGCCTTAGAATAATAAGCAATAACATGCTTGCCTCCAAAAAATTATACTCGACCCGGGTCCCGGACGAAGGGGATAGATTTGAGCAATGCCTCTGTGACTATTTGCTCAACAGCAGAAATGAAAAATTGCTTAGGACTTTAGGTCAGGCTTTGGTGAATGTGCTCAAGCAGTGCAGTATTAAGTACCTTTAGAATTGCATCAAGGGCAGTTAGAGATTTAGACACCTGGCCTATAAAATTATATCGAATGTCAGTCTGAAAAATCCTGCAGTTGAGCTATTTAGTTAGCTGCTAATCGGCTATGCCTTCAGGTTTTATGAATAAAACTAGGTTAAGGTGGACTAGCTGTAATGCTGCTATCTAATGGCGCATAAGATAGGGAAAGTAAAAATAATGGAGTTGAAGTTGCTTAGCTGCCAGAAATACAGACACTAAATACTGAGACCGAACATGACCTAGTAAGTCGAGAGGGCCGTAATTGCAAACTGTCTCTAGAGCAGCTTATGATGATTGATAGAGGAACATTATTAACTCATTTTATATCATCCATCAAGTCCGTCCCGTTCATCTCCTCATTCTACTTATTCCTCTGCAGTTTTAGTCCTAGCAGCAGAACCAGCTTGTTCACTTTCTACTCTGCTGACTCCATTCCCTGCAAAACCTGCTACACTCGCTGCAGCTTTATCCGGTCGATGTTGTTGCTCTTGAAAACGTCCTCACTCACAGAGAGCTTGCCCAGGACAGGAGTCTGGATGGAGTACTTTTGATAAGGCTGGCTGAACTTGCAAGCAGTTTTGTTGAGGGGGTCTATTTTTTTGCTTTCGATCTTGTTTTCGAGCATTTTTTTGAATTAGACCACGAACTACCAGTTGCTTTTGTAGCTCATCGTAATTAGTTTGTCGAGCTGGTAACGAGCTTACTTCGGAGGGGAGGTGGAGGCCTGCCTTGACGAGCCCCTGCTTGAGGAGCATGAGGTTGGACCAGGTGGAGTCATCAGTCTTTTTGTAGCTAATTTTAGTCCGATTGAGGACAGTAGGGAAGAAATGAAAGAGGATCCTAGAATAATGGGCGCAAGTGCCCAAGTCCTAGATCTTTTCGACGTCAAGGCCGGAGTAGAGCTTGACCCATTAAAGGATCTGTTTCCGCGTGAAAGTTTCTTAACGCTGCATTTGAATTATTTTAGTTCAGCTTAATCTTAAGGAAGACTCACACCGTAGAGGCCTGATCCCTAGACCCCGCTTGAATTAGTTGTTTCCGCAGCATCGCTACACGCACGACATGCATCTCTCCTATGAGTCGCAGCTCAAGCATAAGTGCGCCTTCATCCTCTGCTTTGTCAGGATGTGCTTACTGCAGGGCGCTTTGTAAACATGGCTGGATTTGCATTAGCCAAGATAATAGCACGAACATTCTGAGGCATTGCTTACGAAGTGGCTTATATGTCCCACATGGCAATTTTAAATGCAATATTTGCAAAAGTGAATATCTTTAAAGACAGGGTTGAGCTGGCTGCAAGTTAAGCACATCCAAAGGCCGTAATCCTTTGCAATCGACCTGGAAATGAGGCTCAGACAGAAGTGTTGCTTCCACTTTACCTTTTCTTAAGCTTTGGGACGTATAACTATCAGTACTGAATCGGAGTGGAGTCCGATTATTGACTTTTTGCTGTGCTAAAACTATTCCATCAAGTAGCGATTAGTCTTCTAAACAAGCTATTCCCTGTTAATAGTCAGACTCAAATTGGTGATGGCAGTTTCTTTGAATACGCGCAAGAAGGCCTTTATCTAGTCGAGGGACACATCAGTTTTGGAGAGTCCCAGCTCCAGGTTTTAAAGTTTGAGTTTTATAATAAGCTATTTCAACAGACGTAGATCCGAAAAATTGTTCTAAGAAAGAATAATTCTCAGGCTGCTCAAAGTCTTTTTTGTAGCCAGTTTCGCGAATAATAAATTTATGTTGTCCTGAGTTAGGTTGCAGCCCTGCAGACCCAGGTCTAGCTAGTCCAGCTCCCCCAGGTCGTTCGCTATCTTGATCGACAGGGAGTTAAGGGAGTTCCCTATAAGACAATTTTAAAGGTTAAGCTTAAGGGATGACAAGCCAAGGGGAAGTGCCCAATCCTCGATGCTATGAAATTTGACGTTCGTATTTGTAAGATTGATGGAAAGTTTTTTAAGAAAATGATATTTTTTAATTCCTTCGAGCAGCTCCTTTAGGTCTTTAAGTTCAAACTCAGTGTGGCTCAAATCTAGGCTCAGTCTCCCGGAGTCAAGAGTCGTCTAGACTGACTGCAGACACTCGTGGAACTCTTCCAGCCGCTGAAAGGAGGCGTAGCTGAGGTCGATGTAGACGTTGCGGTATTTATTAACGGGCTAAAACATGCTAACAATCCTTTTGAAGGCGTCATTATTGATTTTGCAGTTCTAAAGGCTTAGAAATAACTAATGAGTTTTAAGTCTGGTCGTCTGAGTTTTAACAGGCACAATTAACTACAGATTTCTGAAGGAGAGACTCGCTCTTGAGAGTTGTTTGCAGTTTGAACGCTATATGAAGTTTATCACTGATTCGATCGGCTATTAACGAACCTCCATCTTCTTGATGTCCAGAATTAACTCCCTTGAATCCTTGAGAGAGATAGACTATGTAGACCTGGGTTCATTGTAGAGCTTGAGACTGAACCTCTTTTGAGTTGGACTGGCTTGATTAATCTACTAATTGGATGAAGTCTGTGCAAACATATTATCAGAGATCCATCTATCGACTATAAACCTTATGATTTTGTTTGAATTGGTTGAGGCCTCATTGGCTATAAGCTTCTTGATCTACTCCAGCTCCCCTACACTAGTTATCACGAATAGCTACTCCCCCAGTACTAAATTGCGTTTGGGAGACTCCACGCTCAGGAAGCGGGATGTTTAAGCGATGGTTGATATCATATGATTATGTTTTTAAAGATCAAGAAACTTTAGGGGTGATTTTCTTTTGGGCTTGGCAGTGCCATACCTAGTTTTAAGGGCCTTGGAGTTGGATGACTTCTAGCGAACAGGGACTTTTCGGGATTAGGACTTCTTTCTCAACTACTGCCTGACGGTCATCTTAAAGAATTCAGATTAGACTGTTTAAACCCTTTTAAACTACTCCTTCTAAGTCAATTTATAGGCCGCCTCCTATTTTAATTTCTTGATATTGTCCAATCTCTATTTCTTGAGAGTGAGCAGCCTATTCAAGTTATCTCTGAAGGACCCTCTACTGCAGGGATCCATGCTTAGAATCTTAATCAAGCACTCCAGAATATGCGAATCTCGGTATAATTACTTGAATTCGCATATCCATTCGTTTAAGGTCTATTAATATCGCTAATAGGAGGTTTTAAGCCTTTAGCTAGATCTAAATTTTTTGCCTGTTACCAAATATAGCACGCAAAGGCCCAATGAAAAGAGGTCCGACTTGAAAGGATTGTGGTGCTTCTTTTCCAAACTGCCCTCTGCTATTTAGGGAGCCTGGAATGGAACAGTCCCAGAAATGGTATGAGTGCGAGTAGCCTACTAGGTGAGGAGGGCAAACCTTTTGGAGGAGCCTACGTCGCCAATCCTAAAATCGAAATTCTTGATATCGAGGATAATAATGTTCTAGGGCTTGATGTCGCAGTGGGCAATTCCGATTTCCTCTAGATCACCGAAGCTTTCGAGTGATTTTTAGAAGAAAAGTTAAATATTCTTTCTATCGAAGTCCTCTTCTCTTTTCTGCAGGTCCTTGAAATATTACTACAGAGAAACCTTGCCTAATTGCATGGTGATGCATGCATAAATGTTATTTTGAAATTGGTTGATCCTTTGGAGCAAGACCATGTGTCCATAATATTCGATGACTCCAGCAATATTCTTGCTTTTGATGGTCTAGAGTGATTTAACCTAAGATTAAAAAGCTTGTAAGTCAGAGTCAAGATTTTTGAGGAAAATGACTTTCATTGCCTACATCCGCGAATGGGCACTATTGTATACTCGAAATACATTATTATTCGAAGTGCCAAGTTTTCCTTCGAAACGATAGTTATGCTGGCTGATGCTACCGTTTAGTTTTTTGCACAAATCAAACTTAATCATATAAGAAATCATTCATCGTCCTCCTTTGTATCAATCACATAATCGGAAGGCAATAATAGCCTGACAAAGTCGTTGAGGTCCAGCTTACCTTTTCCGCCAGAGTCATAATTCTTGAAATGTTCTTAAACCTCTTTCTCTGTGAAAGAAAAGTTCATGTTTGTTTTCAGATTTTAGAGACTTATCCAGCCCTTCTTTTCTTCGTCAAATGAATTGAAAATCTCATGGATTCTCAACATGCATGACCGGGGCAACACCTTCACTTTATTGTTTTCATTAGTCTCACGAGTCTTCTTGTACTCTCTGCTAAAAATCTTTTCGTATTCTGAAACCCAGCCTTTGATCTGATCGAGCTGCTTCCTACTGAGAGAGGGGAATAGCCTCATGAGGAATTCATAGAAGTTGACTTTGCCTGCCTGAAACTTATCAAGAAAATTATAAAGACTAACAGCAATCCCCCGCATATTAGGGACCTTTTAGTTAGAATTGAAGGCCTAACAGAAATCAGTGACTGTTAAAGCAAATTTCTTGTTGGATAACGAGTCGAAGTATTCCCGTAGACTAAAGATTTCTTTCTTGCTCAGTGTTAGCTGTTTCACTATTATCATGTTGAATTTCTTTTTCAATCCCTTGCTTAGGCTGCTCTTTTTGAGCGAAGTGCTCTTAAGGTTGACGTCTCTCTACCTTAAATTTTTTAACAGAATGCTTTCTCGACCCAACTACCATTTCTTGGTTGTGGCAGACCGGTTGAGTAAGTTATGGGTGGAAGACTATCCGATTTTGGGGTAGTAAGTTAGGATGTGCTTCTTCTCCTAATCTTTATACTAAGAGGAGAAGGCTAGTCCAAGGTCTTGCAGGTACCTGTCTGATTTATAAATCTTTTAAAGAAACTGAAGATTTTTGTTAAAGATCCTTTAGTTAAGCTCCTGGTAAGGGCGGAAGATGGAGTAGTGCTAGCGGATCTTGCGGGGCGGCTGAAACTTAATAAAGACCTCTTTGAAAGGAGCATAACTGTCGATCCAGTCAATCATCTACTTAAGTTCGAGAGTGCTCTATCGGTTAAGGTCAGATTTCATGAAGAGGATCTTGAAATATCTCTAGAGTGCAGTACTTGAGATGACAGGTTGCGATGTCAGTTTGCAAAAGCCCACAATCATCATTTTCAGCAGCAGAATGAAGTGCTTGAAGCTTATCTCGTTCTGGTCGTACACATCGAAAAATAAGTACAGAAGATGCAGTTTCGACGTATAATGTCCGTAGGCACATAGGATTAGAATACTTATAAATTAGACCATAACAATGAGTTCGTCCTTGCCTGCATACGCCCCGAAGATACTCAAAGAGTTCTTGTGGGAAAAAGGCATGATCCTGCAAAAGTCACTGCTATTGAGGAGCATAGGTAGCTTAAGGTTTATAAAGGACTAATATAGCCTGCGTATCTGGGGTAGAGACCAATCCTAGAGCTGCTTCAAGAGGACATTGACGGGCTTGTCTATGGAGACGTCGAGCTTATAAGTGTTTATATTTGCGGCTCCCTATTCACCCCCCTTTTGATTTGATTGTACAGTTCCCATTATAAATCAGTACGGAAGAGATTTCAATAGCTAATAGCTACTCTCATGTCTTTTTCCGTGAATCATTGCCTTTTGCCACGTGCAGTTCAGGTTCGCCCCCAAAAAGCAGTTCTCTCGTTCTGTCCAGATCACTCCCTTGTTATTCTTCGGCGAGGTTTGCAAGATCGATTGCCTTTTCGAATCCGGTGAACACATTTTAGCCCTGGATTCTCGCTCCCTGACATAATTAAGATTCCTGGAGAGTGGCATTAGAGAGGGTCTGTTGGAACGGTTCTTGAAAATTTATTCCTCATTAAGACAGACAATGCTTTCCAACTCAGCCTAAATCGGCTAGAGTTTGATGTCCCGGCGGTATAGTAGCACTCTCTACCACAGCAGGATATGCTAACTCTAGCATCTTGATGGAATCTAGCTCATACTCTCTATCTTCAGTCGACTCCGGACAAGCACTTCAGATGGCATGTTTGAAGCCATCTGCAGGAAGCACTAGCTGTCAAGCTCACGGGGATCCCTAATCGGAGAGAGGTTATAGAGGGAGAGGAGGATAGAGGAGTCGGTGCGCTAATTAACGGCCCTTTCAAGGAGAAGAAAGGACTTAATGACGTGGATTGAGAGGGGCTCGCGCATAACCCTGCAGATGGGGTAGTCATTGGAGAGCTCCAGTCCTTCGGGTAGGGGCAAGTGCGTTTTTGAAAGTTTAAGTTCGCTAATCTTCATATTAAATTGGTAGTCACTAATCCAGTTTTCGGTATCTCATTCCGGCTGCCTTCCGAGCGTTCCTAAGGGGCGTCCGGTTGAGCACCGAGCCTCTAAACTCCTATATTTTCTGTCGGGGTTTAGTATCTAGGTCCAGAACTACATTTTTTAGTTAGAGTTTGACCTTCTCTTTGAGGTTGTAGGACTGGTCAGGATTCCTGATGTCGAGTCTGGATTTGATGCGGATTTATCGAACAACGTTCTTCTTGAGCATCTTGTTCCTATTTTTGAAGATTTCGCTCTTCTTAAACTAATTGAGGTCGTACATTTGGAAGGACTTGTCTGACCCTTAGCTTTTGTCCTACTAGCATTTCGCTTTATCCTTAGATTTTTGGCTTTCTTTGAACTCCTTGGCTTCTTTATCGTTCATTATGCTAACCCTCTTGTTCGAAGTCTGTAAAAAGTTGACAAAAACTTTCTTCACTGAACGCCGTCCCAAACTACTTCGTTGCGTTTTGAAGCCTTAGACGAACGGTTTCTCCTAGTTTTAGTCGATTGAATCGGGACGTGACCTGCGTGCTGAGAGTCTCCTGCTGGAGATTCTAACAAGGCTTATTTATCGATCGGAACTGGACTTGGAGCCTTTGGATTTGGAGGCAAAGGAGTCAGGAAATTGATTGTAGCCTTGCATAAAGCGATCCACTTTAAGCTGCAGTTCACTTTTGGATCGTTAGAAATATCTGGAAATGCAATTGCTGATTTGCTGATTTCGGACCATAAGGTCGTTGTAGAGTCTATTGTGCAACTACTGGTCGTCAGGATGGATGTAGTCCTCGGCCAGCTGGGAGCGACTCAGATTCAGCATGGAGTAGTTCTTGAGGATGACGCCGTTCACGTAGAAGCCGCGCTTGTTCCTTACGGAGTCGCCTTCAGCCTGCTTCGATTTGGACTTCTAAGCTCTCTAGACCTTTTTGGGATGACTGCTAGTCTCGGGTAGATCCTAGAGCATCCTGTTCTTCTTTGCTTGTTTCTTCTCTTAGAAGTAGATGTCGCTGAATTTTAGTTATTAGTAATTCTACAGTCGCTCCTTGTACAGCATCAATTTCTGAAGCTAGTACCGAGTCTTCTATCGTGTGTAGTTTATTACGAGCAGCATTAAGTGGTGTGGACTAGACTTGCCCCCTGCCCCCCAGTCCCTAAGTCCTTTGCTGGTTTATTTGTATTTTTCTTAGGCCCTACGACTAGGCCCCATGACAGCAGTATTTTTTTAGTATACGCAATCGATAAGCTCGGAGAGCCTATTGCGAACTCTATGAATGATTTTGATTTGACTAGGGGGAAGTGTAGGCCTGGCGTTGTACTTGGAGAGCAAGTGATTTTCCTGTACATCTATGAGAGAGAGTTTATGACTGATTTTTTCGTAGAGGGGAGTGATGAAGCTGAGCTGATAGTAGTGGTCGTCCTGTGAGAGAAGCATGCTCCTCAGGCGCTCTATCAGATCAGCGTGGATTTCCTCCCTCGCCTTGATAAGTTTCAGCAGTGATTGGAAATCTTCAAATAACTATTTTTATTACTCGCTCATAATTAAATAAGAGTGCTTCTCTCTCACGCGTTATTCACCTTCACGTACTAGTAGCCTTCGAACATACCCTGCACCGAGTCCCTTCTCAGCAGCAGTCGGTTTTACATCACTATTCCTTACCACTCCTCCGCCCCTTACATGCAGTCGCTCTCCCGACGCTCTCCCGGCACGAAGGGAGCCTGAAGTTACTTCCTCTGAAGCTTCCCCCAAGGAAAGTTCCTCAGCCAAGGGTGCCTCTTTAGCTCGTGTGCTCCTGTGAAGCCCAGTCTCTGACTAGGCTTTCGTTGGATAAGTCTATTAATGAAATCAGCAGCTTAGAGCGACCAGCCTTCCGGTATATCAGTCCGTTTGAGTTGTACTTGCCGAGCTAATATCTAATCCCTGATTTACTTGCGAGACCTGCCCAGGTAAGGCCTCTTTCCAGTCATGAACTCGAAGCATAGGATCCCTACTGCAAAGAAGTCGACGGCGAAGGTATGGTTTTGGCGGCACATGACCTCGGGCGCCATGTAGCCAGGAGTGCCGCTCGTATCAGCTGAATTCTCTTCCTTGAATATCCTAGCTATCCCGAAATCAGTGATTTTGAGATAGCCTTTTTCATCTAAGACCAGATTTTCGGGCTTAATGTCGCGATGGATGATCTGCCGCTCGTGGATGTATTCGAGTCCCTGCACGATGCACCCCACCACGAACTTGGTTTGCTCCTCGCTGAACCGCCTGTGTTTCGAGATGTGATTGCGCAAGTCTCCGCCGGGCATCAGGTCCATCAAGAGATAGAGATTCTAACGATCTTGAAATGCTGCCAGCATATTGACTATGAACTAGTTTTTGAGGTTGGTTAGCAATTTCCTTTAATTGAGAGTGCTGGGTACTGACTTCTTGGTAATTATCACGGCCTTCGACATCTCCTTTAGTGCAAACTATTTGTGAGTCAGCTTGTGCTCCACCTTCCATACTTTCCCAAAACCTCCCCGTCCAATCACATGTTTCAGGTTGAAGCTGTTCTTAGACATCTCGTCTCCTCTACTTTTGTACTTTGAGCAAAAACTATCGAAATTGAGCACCTGTTCCTTGGATTAGAAGTGGCATTTGGCTGGACTTGCCTGGCGACTGTTGTTGCGGCTGTTGTTGGCACTGCACTTACGACTGATAGTGGTGATATCTAAAAACTTGGTGATGGAATTAATAGAAGTCTTTTTGCGCTTGTAGGCGACGTACTACTATTCCTTGTTAGGAGAGTTTTGTCTACTGGGGTTGTCCTTGGCCTGATAGGAGTTCTAAATCTTATTTTTGAGCCTTTGATACTTGAAGCATTAGTCAACAATCGAGTTGTTACGCGAACGCTGCGTTACCTGTTGGCTTTTCTTGTCCATTATTGAGATGTTGCTTTTTTTGGCTTCGATCTTCCCTTTCACTTCCTTGCCCCTCCGCTCGATCTCCCTCGCCTTGTTGGATTAGAATTATAGGAGGACCATATCTGATCCTCGCCGAGGGACAAATTACTACTGGGGAGAGGCGTTTCTTGATTGAGGCTGTGAAACCGGGATTACTTTTTTCATAATTTTCTTGAGAAGAGCCTTATAGTCGGCTTGGGAATTTTCCTTGTCTTATTGAGGAAGGGGCTCCTTGTTAGTCTTTTTGGACTTGAGGAGTAGAGAGACGGTGAGGCCTTTGAAGGGCTTGGATTCACTCTGTTCAACCTTCTTCTTGGACATAACGAACTTAATTAACGAATAGGAAAAATAAAATAGGCCTGATAACAGCTAGATACGATATCAGAGGCCTCAACTTTATTTATTTTCATGATTCAACTCTTATAAGAGAGCAAGCAAGAGGCCTTGCGAATGAACTTCATTCGCACAGTCCTCTCCGATCGCCTCCTCACCATCACTCTCAACAGGCCTGCTCGCTCCAACTCATTCACTATGGGCATGTACGATGTCTTGACTTAGATACTCTCAAAGGCTGAGAAAGACGACTAAATTAGTTCGCTGCTATTTGTGGGAGAAGGTAAAAATTTCTGTTCAGGAAATGATTTATCCAATTTTCTCTTGCTCAAGAACATCACTTAGCTATAAAAATACGCATAGTTTACCAGAATCATTCTTAATCGGTTCATTGAGGCCTTTCTGGCCATCACAAAACCTTTGCTGGCTGTCTGCCAGGGCAAGACTATTGGCTTCGCATTTTCTATGCTACCGCTATTTGATAAAGTATGGGCGACAAGAAATGCGACTTTTCGAGCACCATTCGTGTAGATTCTGCAGAGCCCATAATTTGGCAGTTCAGTGACTTTCGAAAAAGCTTTTGGAATGAAGATGGCCAAAGAAATAATCTTAGAAGGAAGGTAAGTTAACTCCTAAGAACTGTAGAAGAAGTAATTTGTTAAATGCGTCGACTCGATTGCAGAGGGGCTGGCATTGGCCCGCGAGCACAACCTCAAGATGAAGTAGCTGGACAGCTAGAGCCTGCGAGGGTCGAAGCGACTGATGAGCTACAAGCTGCGAAAGCAGGTGTAAAGGTAGAACAAGGAGCTAGAGCGGAGGTGGCAATCCCCAAAGCTGATGGCAAGATTCTCGATGGCCAAGCTATGATTTCTTATAATCTTAAATTCGGGCACACCATTTTACTAATATGAGATTATTACTGCAGTATTGCAATGACATGCTAATGCACAAGCACACTCTCCGCCTTGACCTCACTCCTCAATCCCGTCTCACCGACGACCTGCTCACACTCGTTTAAACTGCCATCCGCAAGGCCCGCACCACCTTCATCCTCAGGGCCAAGCGCGATGGGGTCTGGCTGAGAGTGATTTCGGGCCGGTCGCTGCAGCTGTACGAGTTTGAGGCTGGAACGGTGTTGCAGTTGTAATTCATAGGAAACTAATTCTAAGAGGATTTTAAGATATCAAATAATAACAAAAAGAAAAAGATTCTGGGCTAGTTCAGCTCAGAACGGCCCAAGACTGTTCTTTTAGAGCCCCGGCCCGCTGTCCTCCCCAGCTTCTCCATCGACGTCTACTTCGACCAGCAGCTACTCAGAGCCCAGTCGCTCGCTCGCGAGGGGAACATCAGCGAGTTCGAGGGACTGCTATAATCAGTGCCTGAGTAGGCCAATTACTAGTAGGACAACCTTATCCGACTGAAAAAGAAATAAATAATTCTGAATCAACTGGGTAGCAACGGGTGGTCTGTGGCTCACGAGGCTATCTACTCTAATCAAATTCATTTTGTCCTAAACCTGCTCAAAATCAATGCATCTTTCACTCTCGTCACCTCCGACAACGAAACTTGCCTTCAGATCGCCGCCAAGAAGGAACATCTCGATATCATCCATATCCTAATTGCAGGAGAGTGTTGTGACATCAATGAAACAACCAGTCTCGGCTCTGCCCTACATGTAGCTTCCAAATATGGCAAGTGCTAATCGATTAAAACTCTTATCGACCTTGGAGCTGATCGTTAAATAAAAAACGATAAAGGCCTGAAAGCATAGGATGTCAGCATGGATATGGCCTGCAAATTGCTACTGAAAACGTATGTGACTTAGCGCAAGGAGGCAGTGTCCGAAGATCCTAAGGTAAAGCTGGTAAAGGGGACATTGCTGAAGCTGACTATGACAAAGCAGCTGAAGGAAAGATTCATCCTAATTAACCCAGTGGAGGGTTCCTTCGTACGTTACTAGTCTCAACAGCAGTATCCCCTCAAACCTACTTAGGTCATCAGGCTGGTCGACATTGTCTCTGTGGAATTAGTGCCGTTATAGAGCTATTCCTTCTTCATGAAAAAAGATTATTTCTTCATCGAACTCAAGTACAGCAAATCTCAATTCTATGCCTCCAGGAGTCCCCTTCTCGCCAGGGAATGGGCCACTCGCCTCAAATAGGCAATCTAGTTTTGCAAAAGGGGCAGCTCTGAACTCCCCTTCGATCTGCCCGTACTTACCATCAGATAAGACCAAGCCTAAATCAAGGAGAAGTAGGTCACAAAGAAATTGAGTAAAAAGGAGGAGCTGAGAGTTCTGATTGAGAAGACGCTGCAGGAACGGGCGCCTTGCCCCTCTCCCGGATTGAAGTCGAAATAGAAGACCTTCACGACGAATAATTCTAGTTCTTAAGTTGTGATATAAGACGACAAATAGTAGATATAAGAGAAATAATAGCCTCGTTCAGTCATCTAAATTCGGTAAAACCCCGCCTAGATCCCACTTCCCAAGAAAGAGAGCGCCAAGTTTTCAGATTTTTAGCTCAAGCGTTTACTTGGAAAAGGCTCATTCGGCAAAGTCTTTGAGGTTGTCCATATTAAAACTAATAGAGTCTATGCAATGAAAGCCCTCAATAAGAAAGTCTTAATCGTCAAGCGTCAGCTGAAATATGCAGTAGCGGAATGCAACATCCTAAAGAGCATTAACAACCCTTTCGTGGTGCAACTGCACTTTGCGTTTCAGACGCCTAACTACCTGTACCTTGTGATGGACAATTGCAAAAAAGGAGACATTTCTTACTTCTTGGCCTGCAAGGGTACTTTTACTGAGGCCTAGGCGAAATACTACATAGCTCAACTCATACTCTCTATCTAATATCTCCATAACTGCAATATCATCTATCGAGACCTCAAGCCCAACAACATGCTCATCACTGCTGACGGACAAATGAAGCTCGCTGACTTTGGACTTGCTAAGGAGGGAGTTAGAAATTAGGACAAAACCCTCTCCTTCTGCGGGACTTAGAGTTACGTCTCACCTTAAATGCTAGCCATGAAGGGCACAGGCAAGTAAGCTGACAACTACGGAATCGGAGCAGTGCTTTACTAATTTCTGCATGGCGAGCCACCGTACATGGCATAAACGATATAATAGCTGCGACATAACATAATAAACGGGAAACTGCGTTTCGATCGCAAATTATCAGAATCAGCTAAGCTACTGATAGCAGGGCTGCTGTAGCGAAACCCGAAGAAGCGGCTGGGCTACCGGTCAAAGGACTAGATAAAAAACCATATATTCTTTAAAGGATTCGACTGGAAAAAATTGTAAAGAGGGGAGTTGGAGGCACCTCTAAAGTACGTCTAGATCCAGGATGAGGAGGATCTGGTTCGCAACCCCAAATTTACTGATTTCGACTATGACCCTGACAACTTCCGCATCAACCGCGTTTTCAATTTCAGCTTTACAAGGTGAATATATCAATAGCTCTCCAAATTCGGTTCGCTCTTTTCTGTACACTTAACTCGTCCCTAACTCGTCTTTAAGAAAATACCTCTTCCAAGAGATCCGTATTTAGTTTTCTCGAAATTCTTCAGCCTCTGCTGAAAGCGAGCCTAACAAATTTGCTTTAGTTGCATATTCTTGAGCAATAGCTCTGAAGTAGTTTCAATAATCTTTTTGGCTTCGAACTGTTCGGCGTCCTTATAGAAGCACTTAGTTTCTTGTAGGTTGAGAAGCCTGGCCCTGATTTTTTTGCTGTTTTCGGCGAACTTATTTTGAAAGGATTTGTGCAATTTTAATATCTTTTAATTGCAATAATTTCCGAAAATATCCCCCTTCCGCCCCCGCACACATATTTTTTCATTTAATTTACGAGACAGCCTCAAGAAGCCAGGCACTGTTGAGCACCGCTGCTCACCTGACAAGAAGTTCATCTGCTCCTAGAGCGAGAAGGTCGTCATGAGGTGCGCTCCCTTTTCTGTGTAAGTTATTCTGTTCATTTATTTATGTATATTAGCAATTCAAACTAACAGTTTAAATAACAGCTGCCGTCAATAGAAAAAGCTCGATTGCACCATTGCGCCAACAGGATAGGAACACTCGATCGCAATTAATCAGTGTCCTAATAGAAAATCAACTAATTTTGTTAGTGCTGCGGGCTGCTAATCCAACCTTTCAGACTACCCTCCTGCGATGACCTCAACTCGGTAAGAAGTGCCGGCATCAGCATCCGACTCTACTTCGCGTTCGTAAAGATAATCGGGCTGCTGATATGCTCCAGTAGTAGCCTAATCAGACTTGCTGATCTATGGAATTTATTCATTAGTTACTAATCTAACAGCTAATGAAAATCCGCTCTCTAAAATTTACGAATGTTATTCTAAACCTTTCTGCTCCAGCATCGTCCTCATCGGCATCACCAGCAAAATTCTTGATCCTGTCCCCGCCTAACTCAAGAGTCAGGCTTGGCTCGGGCTGGCCACAACTATCATCTGGATAATCCAGTTGATCCTCACAAGAAAATATTTTCGCTAAATTTCTGAATAGATAGATAAATAGTTAATATCGCCAAGCGACTTCACTGCACTGCTGTACAACCTCCCTCGGGACTAGGGGTATACGAAGAGCGACATAATGGAGGCTTTCTAGCACTGGGCTGTTAGAGAAAATGTCCATTACCGCCCTGTCAAGTTAGAGATCGCCTTCTAAATCTAGGAAATTAGGTCACTGATCTAGAATTAGATCTAGAACAAGAAGGAGCTTCGAAGGGCCAACCTAGAGATGAGTCGGGGTGCAGGCGTAGAGCATAGGGAGAGGGTCAAGCATCTAGCGAAACGTTCTGAGGAAATCAATATGAGCCTCAGAAGGATGGCCACATAGGACAAGGACTTGAAGCCGTCCCGTTACGCACTGCTTACATTCGAGAGGAGGTCGGAATTATTCGACTTCCTTGAGAAAACTAAAAAATCATTTATATAAAATTATTTGCTTGACTGGTCAGTTCTTGATGACATTAGGAACAATTTCACCGTCAAAAAGCGATCTATTCAGGTCTCGCGAGCACCAGAACCTTCTGACATCAACTGGTAGAATTGTGGTATAGCTGTCGAAAAAGTATTAATTAACAGACTCCTCTCCTGGATTGTATCCCTCTTGCTCCTCGGCATATCGCTAGGCGCAGTCATTTTGCTCTCACTGGTCCAGGTGAGCTACTAGGGGACAGGCCAGCTCTGGATGTCTTTTTTGATTTCGTGTATTGTAGTATTGATCAATAACGTTATTTACCTCGTGCTAAACAAGTTTACAACGCTCTAAAAATCATTTACTCGTTCCTAGTTCATGGAGAGCATTACAAGTAAAAGTGTGCTGGCTCAACTTTGCAACTCAGTATTAGTCCTCGTTCTAGTCGGATTCTTTATTAAGCAGAAACTTAGGAATCTTTCGGTTTACAATCGCTATGGACTAACTGAGGATGCATTTATGATATCGCTTACGACTAGCTTTTTACCGACTGTTATGGGCCTGTTTCTAGACACAGAACTGTTCGTGAGTTACTACAACCGGTTCAGAATAACCCATGAAATTGAAAATTAGACATGTCTATATTCACAGAAATAAGTGAATATCCTTCTAGAAAGCCCAAAGTTCAACCTTTCTGAGGAGTATGTCAAAGTTATCTTAATATTGCTGGTCAACGCCTTCTATGCAGCCCTCCAGCCTGTCGTCCTCATCTTCGCCCTTCTCGGAATCTTCCTGCTCTACCACTCTCGCAAATACATACTCCTCCGCAGGTGCTCGCGGCCTTTGCAGGCTAGCAAGATTATCAACTAGCAGATGGTGGCAGTGCTGGACTTCGCCCCGCTCGCTTTCAGTTTTGGCTCCTTGCTGGTAATGAATCTGCTAAAATGGAACGACTATACCTTCATACCGAACATAATTGCAGTTAGCATAAGCTCACTCAACATCCTCTTCCCATTTGAGGTCATGTTCAAGAAGCTGTTCTCAGAAACTGTGCAGGATGACATAGAGCCCTATCAGCAGGCTCGCTTGAAATTCATCGATTAGTACGATCGCTCGAACCCTGTCACCAGGGACAGGGCTGTCCAGGAGTGGATCACATTGCTTCGGAACAAGTCGAACAAAACACTCGATGACCAGATCCTGATCGAAACCTTTGAGAGGATAACCCGGAATAGCTAGTAAAGCCTGAGCATATCGGTGGTTAGGAACATGATGAACGACTTGGACTAGACTTTCATGGACTTAAATGTGGTTATTCCCGAGCTAAAATCCTTGTTCTAGAGACTGATAAACGCTAAAAACACACGAACGAATAGAGCGCAGCTAGTCGCCATGGGATTTAGGATGTGAGATTAACCATTTTTGAATGATTCATAACGAACTTGTCCTCCAGAGACTTAGCTCACTCGAGTACGTCCTCGAAAAATCTTTGCAAAAACTTTTCGACGACCCTCTCCTACACACCATGGCTCATAACTAGCTCTCTGCCTCGCATGTTGCATCTTACATAATTTAGGCCATCTAAAAAGTGTTGACTGCACATCAAGAGCAGATAGTAATATAGCTGTCCTAGCGAGTGATGCAGAGCTAGTAGCTGCACCAACAGCTGCTTTAAGTTATCGGGCAGATGTAACAGAAGGTAAGAGTGCGAGATTAGTAGCTGCTCTAATGGAGATAGAAAGTGAGCATGTTAGAGTCGTAGAAGAGTCGACTGCAGCAGTAGCTCCTCGAGACTTAAGACCGCTTGAAAAACCAATTTAAGGAAATCTAGAAAGAAGCAGCCAATCAGAACCTCAAGGCCAAATTGTTTTAAGAACTTTAATCTACACACAAAAAGCTTTCGCACCGTTACAAACTGCTAGAGGAGAAACTTGTGAGTTTGAGCAATAACCTGCAGGTCAGCTAGGAGAGAGTTTCAGCCCTTTAAAAGCTCAATGAAAAAGATAGGCAGGCTATTTTACTCAAAAATAAAAGGATCTAATAGATCTAATAGGCTGAACAGCTGGCTAAGCGAGACCACTCCTAACGATGCAAGTAGTTGTAAAATCTGAAGATGGAACAAGTCTAACTTCAGCATTAACTGGGACGTTGTCGGCGCAAGAATGAGTAACTCAGCAGAAACCTGCAAGCAGAGAGCCAGCAGTTCAAAAACGAGAAGAGCCTTTTGAAGGAGCAGATCCTTAGCTTGTAGCTGAAACTGTAAGAGCTAGAAGATCTCAAAAAAAAGCTGTAAAAAGAAAAAAGGTGTCTGACTTCTAGAGAATCGCTGGATGAACGGTCAAATAACGATTAAAAATACTAGCGCAAACTCGCCGCTGTTCAGGCAGAGCTTCTCCAGCTCCAGAGGGAAAAGGACGGCCTCTAGCGCACCAACAGACTCCTCCAAGACAAACTCTCTTTCGGACACGAAAGTTAAGGCGTCTCCAAGTAGGAAAGGCGTTAAAATAAGCACGAATCAAGGTATGGAATTTAAAGGGAGTTGCTAGCTCAACGCCAAGATAATATTGGCATGCAAGAATCAATGATCAAGATTCAGGCAGAAAAATTATCTCTTTAAAAGAACATCGACCGGCTCCAGAAGGAACTCGAAGTTGCCAGAGCCTAGGCTAGCTGCTCCTCCACAAATAATCAGAATATAAATAAAGTCTGCTAGTAAATAAGGCAACTTTCGGCGGATATTGCCAAACTGAATTAGGACAACACGCAGCTGAACAAGCGCAATTAGAGCCAGCGAATCGAAATCAGCAAACTGCTGACCGATATTTAAACTGCAAATAAAAATATGTTTTACAAGGAGCAGATCATCAGCAAATTAGAGGGACACCTCAATTTCATTCAGCAATAGAACCTGCTCATCAAAAGCAGGTCGGAGCAAGTTCAACAGGAGTATAATCTGCTCCGCTAGTAGATGCTGCTGGAGCAACGAAGACTGACAGGCCAAGAGGATTAGAAGAAGCTAAACATGCTTCAACTCAGTTCTTAGTACTAGCGCATGGTGGGCTAGTACAAGTTAGTGTACAAAGAGCACTACGAGTTGGCCTAAAAATATCGATCATTATAGGAGTCTTTCAAGGAAAAAGCAAAAATGGTCGATGAACTGAGTAACAGCTTGCGAGAGCATGAGATCCAGGCAAAGCAGAGATAGGCTTCCCTTTCCCTTAAACATTCTGTTCTCCAGAAGAAAATAAAGGCAAGGATTTTCGTGCTCCAGCGGTAATTACGCTAGGCCAAACGGTTTCTCCTCGACTTCAATTCTACAGTTACGCAGTCTAAGCTCTAGCTGTCCAAGACTGCAAGCTTCCTACTAGAACGCGCAAATTAAAAACTTCAAAGCCACTAAGAGCGGGCATAAGCCAGGATCCAGCAACATCTCATACTGCGCTAAAAGCAAGTCCTCCAAGAGCTGCAGGGCTAGATTCTTTAGCGCTAAAATTTTTTTGCAGCCAAGCTTAATCAAGTCTGCTCTGAATACGAAAAAGGCATTTCATACTTGAACCTCGAGCTGCAGAAGCAGATCTAGCAGACAGAACTAGCGAAGGACAGACTAAGAGCCATGCGGGTGAGGGAGCAAGACTTGATCGAATGCGCAGAGGACGAGAACAGGTAGAAGAACCTGCTGCGAAGGCAAATGCAGCGGAGCGCGAAGGAGTAGCCTAAGCGGAAGCGGGAGGTGTAGCTAATGTGCAGCTAGATGGACGACCTGACCAACTCTCTGGAGTGCATGCTGCGGAGAAGACGCCAGTGATAGCTTTTTATGTAAGGTCATTAATTAATGTTGATGAGCTCAAGATGTTTCTATGCGCTCTGCCTGAAATTGAGCCCTCCTCCCATCCCCTTCAGCTGCTCCTCCGCCGCCTCCTCTGCCTTTTGCTGCTGTCTCCGTTCTACCAGCAGCATTACTGCGAGGAACCCTGGCAAGTAGAAGTCCACCAGGCCTAGAAATATCTTCAGGATGTTGTTGGCGAGCTAGCTCTTTTAAATTAGCACACAGCTGTTCGCCCTTACAACATAAACTAGATTTTCAGCCTGCAAGACTGCGACTCCCAAGAGATTACTAAGAACCACTACCAGCATAAATTTTAGCCGCTGTCTCACTTCCTCGAACTTCAGCTCTGGATTCTCAGTGAGTAGGCTGTCTAGCTTCCTGAGGACCTGAAAGCGAAAAATGATTGCTCCTAGTGAAGCAATGAGCATAAGGGACAAGTCGATTATCCTAACTGCTTCGAACCATATTTGTCCGCAGAGGGGTTGGCACCGTCCGTAAATCGTTACTAAACTGTAAACGAAAATTCCTAGAAAGCCGAGGTTTAAAATCAAAACTCCGGCCACGCTTATCCGCCGAGCCTTGGATCCATGCCAGATTCTTGTGTGCTGTTTTATGAAGAAATAAAGGAACTGGCAGTCATACGCGTTCGCAAATAGAATTTGTAAGAGATAGGCCCAGGTTAGGGAATGATTGATCTCGAACAGCAAATTGGAGAGGGCAGCTCCGAGGATGAAATAGAGTACTAGTAGTCGGTCCTAGAAGGGCCTTGTAACAGTCCTGCTGAAGAAGGTGCTGAAGATGAGGTAGGAGTCGAAGAGGGCCAGGAATGTGGAGAGAAGTATGAATATAACTGATCTGATAACGTCATCACTTAGCGCAGAGAGAACTCGACCCTGAGCAGGCCCACTGCTCAACCATAATTGGCAATTGATAAACCTTTACTCATTTAACCTTTCACTCGTTGGACTCGTATGAAGTCCAGATCTACAAGCTTCCACCCACCAGGTCTGCCAGCACTGAAAGTACTGTCTGCTCATTAAGAATCGGCTTCGTCTCAAGCGCCTTTATGCAATCGCTTTTGGACTTGGACTTTAACAGCGCAGTCCCGACAGTAATTTTGTCATCAGCCTCTGAAATTTCTTTATTGCCATGAACTACGAGAGAGTCATTCTGAACAAAATCATCGAGTTGAGAGGATGAGCGGGCAAGGAGAGATATATTGTATTGCTTGGCAATAAGGAAGAAGGAAGGGGCAATAATCTTATTTTTGGAAAGCTTCAAATAAGCTTACTAAAAGGAGTCAGTTTGCAGACTTTGTTCTATTAGCTCAATAGAGCGTGAGTAGCCTTTCCCGATATTGTTTAGATTGTTAGGGAGTGAGGAGATTTCCCTTTGGTTGAGACTGATCGCAAATCCGCTCGCTGAGAGGCCAGTATTCACACCCAGGTACCCCATGTGCTGAAGAGTCTGGTAATGGATTTATCCATTTCGCATGTAGATTAGCTTGACTGAAATGTCTCTGAAGTCCTAGGGAAAATAGTAATCCAAATTTCTGCCGAGGAAGGCGGCTGTCTTGGAGCTGACTGCAAAACTTGTGCACATGGTTTTGAAGGCCAGTAGTTAGTAAGTATATTGTAGAAAGACTATATCCGTAATAGGAATTTCAAGCAAGTTGGACAGCTTCCTGCAGCGGTCCTCCATATGTAAATAGATGGTAGGGTCATCAGTGACCAACTTATAAAAGGAGTTGTAGTCGGCGAGTGATTTCAACCTTTCGACAAGACGGAGGATGTGTGGTCGCCTTTCGCGGACAACTTCAGGGAGGGCTTGCTAGTAGTGAACTCCGGAGGGTAGTTTGTATTCCGGAATTGTATATGCCTTTAGAGTAGCCATCATAATGCTCCACATCATCATTTTAATTCAACATGTGCAACTGTCATCAGAATATTTATACCACTCCACTCTTTAGTCATATCGTACCACAACATCACTACTCCACCAATCAATGTCACCTTCATTCTCATCACTTCTGTGGACACACTTCCACTCGCACATGCTTTTGCCAGCCTCAGCTCCCTTAAATGCGACAGAGGATGCCCTAGGGGCCTCTCCATGAGGAACAGACATTGAGGCAAGGATGCAACCACTGGCAGTGCAGATGAAAAAAGTGAATAAATTTATTTAATCAGTTAAAAATCTTGCGGACAAGTCCCCTGGGTTTGCCGTGGCCTCTAAAGGACAAAGTTTGGCCAAGAATTTCGCGCTTGTCCCTGCAGCGTAAGGGTTTATTGTAAAGCTCCATAGGCGGCTGCTCAAAATCCCGCTCTTCTTAAATAGCCTATTTATTTTCAGGTGGGAAATAAGTTGTGCCCGGCTTTTTAGTCTTGGTGCAGCAGTATTTATTCCATCTGGTCTCCTTTTCATAGTTTTTGAAATAGGTCTATTTTTCTAGCTAGTTAGAGAAAGGATCCCTGTCGAGATGAGTGAGTGGGACGGTGGGAGGGACGATCTTGGACTCTTCCTGCCAGGAACTGAACTTCTTGGTCCTGTTAAAGAGATTAAGGTCAAAGTAATGGATCCCTTTCTTAAATTTGAAGTTCGGCTATAGCTCTTTGAATACTGTTTTTGGGTCCTTGTATTTCTCATTTGTCACGCTCATTGATTTCCTTCGTTCGTAATCTGTCGCCCGCTCCACGAACCGAGAGTTCTTCAGTCGCTCTCGGATCTCGAGGCCTCTGTCGACTGCGCGCAAGGTGCGTCCTTTGAGGGAGTGAGTATTCCTAAAATGAGTGAGTCGAGCCTCAGTAAGATCGAATTGGGGCTGGTGGTTGTGAGTGGTGATGTAGCTATTGTCATGATAATTCTAGATTGCCTAATGAACTGAAGCTGATTTCAAGCGGACTGCCTATTCTGAAAGTTTTAGAAGTTATTTAAGGTAGCTCTGAGTGCGGAAGTTAGACTGAGGTGGGTCAGCGGAAACCTGGGGCTGCATTACTCTGTTAATGACCAGCTCGTGCACCACCGGCTTGTGCATTCTCTAACAAGCAGCTTATACAAGGATCATTATTATAATTACGGTCTTATTCTGCTTAATTAAATTAACAATAAAATGGACAACGGCAATCTCTCATTCGAAATCAACCAGCCTCCCACACAACTTGCCTTCGTCGAACAGCCCAACGAAGTCACTTTCAAAAAGCCCCTTATTAGGAGGCAGCAGTCCTTCTAACCCGAAAACAGAAATACAGCCAGAGTTCACTCGTACAACCGCCGATACAGGTCAAAGATCGTAGTCTAGAAGCCTGTGGGAATGCCTCTATGTGAAGTGGGGTTCAGCATGAATGTCGATCTAGCTTCAGAAAACAGGCTTTTACGAAGCAGATTAGAGGAGTATTAGCTGAGAATCGCAAGACTGTAGACTTAGAAGGCCTAGATGCGACGCTAGTTCGTTCTTGAGACTGAGGAGCTAGCATTGAAGATGAAGACCCTGAAAAACTACTCGGAAGACGCCATCAAGTCTCTGTGTCTGAACCAGTCAGATCATCTCCGCAACTCCCTTAAACTAATACTTTAGGGGAAGGAGAGCCATTCTAACGAGCTGGTCATCAAGCGGTTTTAAGATCTGCTCAGAGGACTCAGAAAGTCCTAGCACTTCGCCGAAAGCGTCCAGAAGTTGGGCAGCAGGATTCAGGGCAAGCCCCTCTCCCTCAAGGAGGCTTGGCGCTGGGTCAAAGGGCTCGTCGGCTAGCAATTAAGGCAGGGTGAACCCGAACTATGACTAACTTTACTTAATTAGTATTCAGTACTACAGACACTACACAGGGAAATATCCGATACGGTCTCCCACCATCCCGATCCAAAACGGTCCTTTCCCTGGTGCCAGTACTTTGACTAGAACACCTCGCTAAAACTATAGATGCGAGTCTTTGTTGTGACCGTTGTAGCTTTTGCGCGCCACGAATTAGCGTTTGTTTTGGTCGAACAGCTGTTTGAGAGAGTGGGGATGAGTCTTGAGGGGACTGGAAGGTCGATTTTCTTTGGAGTTGGGAGAGACTGAATTGCAGCTCTTATAAGAGTTCCTCGAACTAATCTGCTGAAAGGCTGATTAAAATTTTTGGCTTGGGGCTGATGTCGGCTAGATCTTCTTCTGCAGTTATGTTATAAGGGATGCGATCCTGCCTTTTTAAGTTGAGGGCAGTTTGGTCTTGCCCACTACTTGTGAAAGAGTCTTGAGGGAGGTCTGGGCCGCCTGCAAGGAATTGCGAAGAGTAGCCAGCTCGATCATAAACCTGCTGGAGTCAGTCTTGAGAGTGTGGTTTTCAAGCTATAACTCTTTGACCCTCAGCTTGAGCCTGAGGAGCTAATCCTAATCAGTTGACATCTATTTGTCAAGCATCCGCTAGATTAGTGTCCTCTAGAAGGGTTATTCCAGAAACAGTCTGCGAGCGCTCGCTGTCCGCAGATCGAATTGCTAGCTGTTCAGCGGCCTCTCCGATAGCTCGCAGCTCACACTGGGCGAACCGTCTCGAAAGGTGATGATCTAGGACTCCTGGAGCGCAGAACTATCGAGAGCGAGAGGAGGCGGGGATCCCAGCCTGGAGTGCTTGGTCTTGCGCGACTTTGCAATCATTAACGAATTAATAGTGAATAAAAAGCTGAGTTTTAATAGCTTGAATGTGGCAACTCGGAATCATTTCCCCACATCTGACTTTTGTAGAGACTTGCTCTCTCCAGGTGCTCCAACTTGTCCTCTCGGTTTTTAGTCTGCTCATGTCCCTCTCGAGTCCTCTCTCTGCCGAGCAACGTGCCCACTTCCTGCTGCTGCCCATCGTCCCAGCCCACCTCGCCACACCTGCCAACACCAACCTGAGCCTGGTCGTCTTGGGGGTCGTGATCTTGGCCTTTATAGGAGGACTTGTCATTGCAAAATCCAAATTCACAAACGAGTAAAGCGACGCTGGCTGGCAAAGACTGGCTCTGCAGGCCGCAGAAGTGAGCGGACACGGACTGAAGCTGGGGACGTAGCTGCTGCCGATCGTGATCTACCTCAGTCTGGGAGTGCTGGCGGCTGGGTTCGGCAGTCTGGCAATCTACCAGGTTGCCGTCTTATCAGTCATATTCGTAAGTTCATTAGTACTATACTTTTTACTCCAATTCACCTTCAAGACTCTCTTCACTTTCAAGGACTTCTTCACCTCTGCACACCCCACCTTCACCTTCTTCGATAACCTCACTCAGGTCCTCCTCGCCCTCCTCAACGCCCTGGCCGTGCTCGCCGAGCGGCTGGATATCGGCCTGACTGGGACGGGCCTGGCGCTTGTGAGCTTTGAGTTCGTCTGGTACTTCTGGAGTGGACTGGGCCATCTAAAGAACTTAACCATAGCCAACCTCTATTTATTAAGACTAAGCTTTAGTTTGTCACTCTACCTGACAGCCTTCGTCTTCAAGATCCAGTTCCTCCTCTACCAGGACCTCCCACCATTCACCTTCTGGGCCCTCCTCCTCACATCTTCCCTCGCCATCACTGCCGCCTCCTTTGTGCTGCGGGGCGAGCGGGTTATCCAACTTGCTACATGCTCGTAGAACGCGTAATTTCTGGACATCAGGTGGGGCCTGATGTCGTAGATAATGAAGAGCGGGGAGCTATCTGGGTCGGTGCTGCTTAACGGACTGATCGTGGAGCACAGAGTAGGAGACTGTAGGAACCAAAATTGCTATAAATATCGATAGAATTTTTCAGACTCGAAGAAGCAGACCACCTTCCGATGGCCCAACGTCTTCCAGAACGAAGTCAGCTTCCTCAAAAGAATGTTCCTCTGCGAAATCTAGAGCACCATGAAATAGCGGCCCAGTCCCTCTCTCATGGTTGTATGGGCTTGCTTCCTCTACAACAAAATGCGCATCGTTGCAAAAACACTTAAAATCTGCAAGGAATTGCAGGCAGAGCCTATCAATATTTTCTAGAGGCAGCGGGTCAACACTCTGCTTAATAACATTCACAATAACACAGGAGAATTAGCCTCCTCCCTCTACAATTCTGACTTGCACTTCGAGAAGGTTATCGAGCTTGAGCATCGATTCAAGGAGATCGCCTCTCTGGGCCAGAAGACTCTGATGGGCCGAATTAACTTTTGGTAAAATATGCTCAATGTACAAGTAAAGCTAGATCAAGTAATTCAAGAATGCGAACCTGCCTACATCCATCTACCTAAAATCGCTTAGCTTTGGACTGAGTTTTCCATGTTCTTCTAAGTCAACAGGAAGTTCTTACTCATCGATTTCTGGCTGGAGTGCTACCTTAGCAACAAGCGGCTGAAGAAGGCCTCTCTTTAAGCCTTATCGACTGGCAAGTTGAGACCACTGACCAAATAGCTTGAGCGAATCAACTACCTATCACAGTAGTCATGCGTGATCGAGGTGGACGGAGAAGGGACCCAAATTATTTCCTACAACAGCAACTTCAGCTTAATATTTCTGTCGGGCTCCTAGTTGCAATAGAATAACTCGATTAATTCATTCCTAATTCCGTCCTTCCGAGCCAGCCATCAGAGTCTTATTTAGCAATGGAATCAGGAGAGTTACTTCGTGATAGCCAGCAAGTATCGACCTAAATCCGTGTTCGCGCAGACCCTTGATGGCACTCTGATCCCCTGCGAGAAATTTATAAAACAAAGCGTGACAAGCCAAGGCCAGCTGTCTTTCGTGTTGCTGCTAAATGTGAAATAGTAGAAGGCCCTAATACTCGCTAACTAGGAATATCTCATTGAGGGACTTTCTCGATAAACTATTCGCATTCTCATGCTTAGCAATGTCATCAAGAGCTCCAGAGATTTGAATTCCTTGCCTCTAACATTCATCTTTCCCAAACTTTGCTGCACCTACGGACTTACCGAGGAGAGTCTGCAATTGGGCAAGAGGAGACTCTTTGGAAAGCATCTGACCACCGCTTACTTGCATCCCAACCTGGCGCAGATCGCACAGACATTTAGTTCGGACAAGAAGAAAGCGAAGGAGCAGGAGCTATAGTTCTTGCGACTCCAACTAATGTCGGAAGCCCTAGGGACAATCGACAATCTAAGCTACATGTATTCCTTAAACATCCAAATAGAATTCGAATCGGTCAAGATCTTCGGCCGGGAGTTCATCGTCTGCGAGATCGAGCAGTCCGCAGATACTAACAGTGCTCGCAACAACCCTCAATATAGGTTCTAGCAGCCGGATGTCGAGGAAACCTGTCTTCAGGAATAGAACATCTTCATCAAGGAGGAGAACAACACTCTCGCTGAAGAACTCCCTTTCCTCAGCTAGCTTAAACTTGTCTGCAAGGTGGAGTGGCTTTTCGACTCTATCGTCAAGCTGCTCTTCCTCGGCCTAATTGTGTACCCTTTTGCTAGTGAGTTAGGCGTATTCATCGGTTTCTAAAAAACTTCACAGAAATTCATGAACTACCTTTACGTAGCTGACGTGGGAATCACCTCTGTGATATTCGACTAACTCTACGACCCTCTCAATTAGATCAGGAGTTCAGAACTGAGGTACCTTAACATCATGATCAGGAACAGAACTGGTGTAAACCAATTCCGATAGAGTTATTAAAGTCTGATTTTCAACGACTACGCCTTCGTGCCGAACTGGTATTTCATCGCCAACAGCAGGATTTCAGAGATAGAGTTGGCCTAATTGATTTACATGAAGATTTCCACTCTCGATTTCGTCACTTTCTTCAATCTTAAAGAATACTTCTTCCGCAACTAACTGTTCCTGCAACTCCAGGATTAATCGATCAGACTGTTCACCTTGGCCTGCTTGCAGAGTATTGATATGCTCCAGCAGTTGGTGGTGAAGAACAGTCTGCAGGTGCTGATAGTGAGTCTGATCAGCATCCTAATTAGCGGAGTGGGATTGTTGCTATCTATCTACTTCACAATAAAGAGCCAGAACTCGCTGAAATGCCTGCTAGGGTCGTTCGCTTTGGTCAAGTTCGAAGACATCCGGGCTATTCTAAATCATTTAGAAAAAAGGCTGATAGTATTCCGCAAACTATTCGACTTGCACGATAACTAGCACCATCCAGGCTAAGTCTAAGAACAAGATCGCAATGAGATCGGTTAGGTTATTCACACCACCGAATCCCAGGCCCCCATGAACAAGAAGATCAAAAGTATAATCGAAAGCTAATCGGTCTAAAGCTAGTTCAAGAAGAAGGCCTGCATGGTGGTTTCTTTCTATTGCTTGGTTCTGGGGTGTAACTGCCTGCTCTTTGGCATGTACTACAGTATGAACAGCTAGATTATGAGTCATGTCTAAAGGATCGACTAACTCCAAAAAGTAGGCTACCAAGTTCCTAAATTCATTTTCGATAAGCAGTTAAGCGCACTTGCCAATAACTCCATCATAGCCGATTTCATCACCAATCACTACATCAACGATACCAGATTAATATCCCTTTAAAGTCAGATCAAGGACATCTCTATGCTTGACCTTAGTGACCCCGACCAGACTGACCCCATCCTCCGACACATCCTCAGATAAGATGCTTGCTCAGAGGTTTCACCCGAAAAAGTCTAAACGTGCAGATCTGCAGGAAACGGTATTCTGCAGAAAGGCATGGTGGGAATCCTCACCTATTTCCAGACGTACTGGAAAAATTCAGTAAACATCAGCATTACCTAAATTTAGAAATATTTAGAGGCCCAAGTAATCTTGGTGGACTTGTACGACATCTTGATGGACGTCTGGTAGGTCGACACCAACCTCAGCGTCGACCTGGCCATCACCTTCTACCTCTACTTCGCTATGAGCTTTATCCTCCTCCAAGGCCTGCTCATCTGGTTGTGGCTGAACTCGGTGGCGGAGATGGCGCAGCAGCAATACTGGGGCTTAAGCCAGGCGTACAACCAGCTGATGGGATAGGAGGTGGTGAACGGATAGAAAGTGCTAAAGGCCCAGCTCATAATAAACAGCCTTCTGCGGAAATGAGTTGATGAATAATAGGCGCGCTATCACTCTTTACCATAGTTAATTTTCATGTGAGCTTTGGAGGCTATGTCCTTCTGTTACTCCTTCTCCGTCCTCTCTGCTAGGTTAAGCAGCCACTACATCCCCACTTCCTCGCCTCGTACCACCTTCTGCTGCACCTCTCTCAAAAACTCTCTGCAGCGTTGTTTGCGCGCCGGCCAACGCTGCTTCTCCTGCTGCTCGAAGAAGTTTTTGCTAAGAGCCAAGGAGGGAATGATTTTTCCAAGGGATTTATTTCTGGTGAAAGAGATGCCAGAGCGCTGGAGCGAGCGAGTGAGCTGCGAGCAATAGGTATCGTAGAGCTAATTGGTGGGGTTGAGCCTGGGCAATAATTTGTTATCATTCATGGATTAATTAATGACTGGCTAGGAGTTGCTCTATCTATCTAATGTCGGCGTTACGCATGCAGTAGATTGTGATCCCCATCGTCGTGGCCAAGTACAGGCTGAACAGGTGGATGAAAATTACATTTCCATCATCTCTGTCACTCCCTTGGTCTTCTTTTTTCAGTATTTTCATAAAGCTTTTGGTTTGGTGGACGCTTGCCAATATCTCAACTACAAAAAACATGATAAGCGGCACACTCGAACTTAGCGCCCCCAGGACCAGGCCCAGCGACCTCCGACCTAGCATAGTGTAGCTCACTATCAATGACATTGACCAAATGTGCCTTAGGCTTTCTAATCCTGTCAGCACAAGGGGGTCAAATAAGTATTGACACATCATTGCAGGTGAAAAAGAGATTATTGTTAGAGCGTTGAAGGACAGTATGAAAAACTTCATCTGATAACGCTCGGACTAAGTGAAGATGGGAGTGAGCTTCGGTACCACCGCTGGGGGCATCTTTTTCAAAGAGAGGTGTTTTGAAAAATTTTTCCAGAGCCTGAACATTGATATTGATTGATTTTCAATAGTTGTATCGACTCGTCATGAAGCTGATGCGCGAGTGTCTCGGGGAAAAGCCGCGCTCCTTGTAGGCCGGCTGCTACCTCCTGTAGAAATCGCCAAGTTGCGAGCGGGAGGCTCTCATCACATCATGTTCACGAAAGGTTTTTTGAGGGGAGAGGAAGCGATTGGGCTAATAACTGCTGGCAGGCAATCGCGAATTGCGAGAGGGAGAGTAAAAGACTTGTCGAACAGTGTTAGCAAACTGTGTGGTCTTGATTTTCCTGAGTTGTTCAACGAAGCCCTAGTTCGGGTTGATCTGATAATGGATTTACGATCCTTCGTCTGAGTTTGAGCTTGGTATAGGCGTTATCGAAGGACATGCCGAGCCTCTTAATCATGTAGGCGAGGACGAGTGTCACTGACCTGGAGACTCCAGCCATGCAGTGGACTAGTACATTAGTTTGGCGTCTGGCATCCTCGATAAACCTGCAGGCCTCCTCGAAGTAGGGGGCTAGGTTGAAGCTCTAATGATCCACGGCAGGTATATATAGATACAGAGGCACCTCTGATTTAGGGTGGTTGAGCTGTATCCCCTTGGCGGCTGTCAGGATCGCACCGATACCCAGCCGTTTAAGAGTCCTAAGGCTTTGGCTGGCCTATTTGTTCCCAATGTAGACTGCCCCAAGTCCACCTTGCGCCTCGAGCACACACTCGATGTCCTCTGGGAAGGCCTGTCTCGCCGGGGCAGTCCCATAATAGCCGAGCTGCGAGTAGGACTCCATATTATAAATTACCGGCTATCCCCCTTTATTAAATGTTGCTCATCATATTGTATTCAGCATATTCCCTCACTTCCACCTCCATGCTCGCCTTCAACCAGTGCCGCCTGCAAAAGTGTGTCTAGCAGGAGGCATTTTGTCTTGCTGACCAGAATTAGTGCTTTAATGCCTTCGCACAAACTAGACTTTGCATCTCATAAAGCTGCAACAACACAGCCTACAAGGCGGACGTGCAAGGATGTATCGGAGGGTGCAAAGTGAAAGGGAACTTGAGCAGATACAAGAACGTGACGGATTGCTACTTACAGATGTGCGGAGTGTGGGGCGGATGGCTGGCGGTGTCACTGGCAATCGCGTTGCTGTGGTGAACATTTGAATTAGTCATTCTTCTCCATACTTCTGCTAGAGTTTCTGGATGAGTTTGGAGTTAGAAGAGTTTTATTTGGGAGTGGAATCGGAACCCATCTTCACCAGCGAATTCTCCAGCCGCGACTCGTGCACCGAGAGGTTCTACATTCGCTCGTTGCTCCCTTTCACCAACCTGCTCTCTCGTTCCAAAAATGATTTTATGTGCAAGTAACTTAGTTGCCGAGTCATCACCACCTTGGGAGGCTTTTAATCACTGACGACAGACATTTCCTCTGTGTCGATGCGCTAATCCACAATACTCTCCTAATTGAGCACCTCCTCAGGATACAAAATACAGAAAATGAAGTGAATGAGGACGATTAGAATTTGAATTACTAATGTAATGACAGCAGTGAATGTCTTGATGTGCACTGACTCAGCGAGGGCCGAGAGAGGGGCTAGCAGGTCTGGATCTTTAAGAGCACATTCAAACTGCAGCTAGTAAAGGGCTGAAACCGTAATGCAGTAGTGAATGACTACTACTAGGTCCAATAGAAACACAATTAGCATCACCACTTGCTACAGACCCCTCATCCCGTAGTCGTCTTCAGAGCGAAGTTACCCTAACATCAGGCAGATGTAAACGCACGTTAACGCCAGGCTGGTTCCCAGGATTCCTGCCAGAGTCGTGCTTAAATTACTTAGATTCATCAATCGAAACACCTGCAACGAGCAAGTTTACGCCACTGTCGGCAGACTTTTTGATTTAAGAGTTAGAGATGAGTTAGCAAGGCCGGAGGGTCCCTGGACAACGAGCCCCTTGAAGTGACATTGCGGATCTTATCGGTGAATATGGCAGTCTGAATCAACTCCTTAAATGTATACTTTGAGAATTGGGTTTTATCCTTTATTTGAAACTGGACTCAGGTCAGCTGCTCTGCTGATCTTGTTGACGAATGAAGTCAGGGGACAGTTTTCTTTATCGTTGAAGGACTTATAGTACGTGCACTCAGATAGTTAGGCGCATAGGCTATTTCCCAATTATAAATTCCATCCAGGTTTGCTCTCGAAGGATGTTACTAGCAGCTTGCCATTTGGAGAGCAGTCGTTCGAGTAGGAGAGCTGTTTGATGAAGGGAGCGTTCCATAGTTGTAATCGATTAGAGACGAGAGAATGGGGGAAGTCAAGAAAGGAGTGCGAGAAGTAGAGGAGGACTGATAAGAAGGCGAGGTGGGCGACTGCAAAACTCAGAGTGATCGAAGCCAGTAGAGAAAACCATGATCGTTAGATAAGCATTACAACTAATTCATTCTGGAGACTAATTGTCCACACTGGAGGATGACAGGCTCAAGGAAGAGCTGCTCTCGTTGCTAATACTTTCGAGTCTGTCGATTTGCCGCCGCACCGCCCGAGCTATGGCCCTCGAGTGATTGCTTTAACTGCTGTCCCTGTCCCTTCGTTCTGGACTGGACCCCCTGCTGCGCTGTCTGGGCTGGCGGCTGTCACTGCGGCTTGATGGTGAAGAGCTTGATGATTTCTAGTGGCAGGAACTGGGTTTAGGGTGTTTTAATCTGTGCTTTTACAGGTTTTCTTTAAGAGACTGATCCTATTTAAATTTCCTTTTTAAGTTTATCTGCTTGCTTCCAAGGTGTCTCTACCTCCTTTCCTGCCTCCGTTCTTTGCTTCTCTCATTCTTCTTGCTTCTCTAGTCCTTTCTATCCAAGTCCTTGCTCTTCTACTTTCTCTCCCTATGCTTCTCCTTCTTATGTTCCCTGCTCCTCTCTTACCTTTCCCTGCTCCTACTCCTCTCCTTCTTACCCCTGCTCCTGTACTCCTTCCTGTTCTTATGTTTCCCCTGCGCTCTGTCCTTGCTGCTGACCTTCTTCTCGGTCTCTTTATTGCAGTTTCCTGGTGGATCATGAAGTTCTGTGTCCCTGATATTGTGAATTTTTCCTTACTTATTTTTTGACTCAAGCTCCCTTATCCTCCTCCTTCGCTACTTAAGTTCCGCTTAATGGTCTGGACTAGGTGAAGGAATAGCCTTATTTTCTATAAGAGGTTAAGGAGCAGGGACTTGCTGCAGCTGATCGAAAATTATTTTCAAATCCTCGGTGAGAGGTCCCAGCCCGATCGAGATGAAGTAGTTGATAGCGAATCTTATATTCGGTAGCGTGTCCCTCCGGAATATATTCGATAAAGGGATGATAAGACTGTCGCTGAAGAGCTTGCTCCTTAAGTTAGCTATGCCCATAAGCTCGGCCAGCTATTTGAATAGAATCTTTAGAAAGATCCTGCTGAAAGGAGTCGTATCCTCCTCCGTCAAGCTCACGCTCTCAAGGATCCGCCAGTCGATAGCCTATGAGATAAATAGTTGTGCGAAGAACTTGGCCAGGTTCCTGATCTTGCTCGTGTCTTGCCTATGCAGAATCTTATACTTCAGAATAAAATTTTGCTAGTATGACTCCTTGTAAAGATCACTTAAAAAGCAGAAGCGCTGTGCGAGGAGGCCGTAAAACCTTTGGTAGACTCGCTCCATCATGCAGCATTAGATTATCATCTCAGCGAGTTCGAACTCATGTCCTTTTCCTATGTTGAGTCTCAGGATTTTGTGGCAGCACTCTTACTAATCGTAGGTCGACTGGATGGTGAGGTAAATGGTTCTTCTCAGATCCACAAGTTCCCTCTCAGTGAGATCCACGACGGGGGCCTCTTGGATTTCTAGCTAAGGCTAGTTGTTATTTACATCAATGAGCTGCAGTTGTTACAAAGTCTACTGTCCCAAGATCTCTGTCTTCTTTCTTTACCACTACAACTCATTTTAGTCGAACTTGGGATCGAAGGAAAAGAGGTTGAGATGTTCTTAAGGGTCGATGGGTTCAGTCAAGCTGATCTGGTGAGTTATCCTGTCCTCGTCAACCACGAGGTCGAGGTCGGCAATAACCCCTGGGTGGTCCTTGAAGCCTGTCTTCCTCACTGCAAAAAGCTTTTCTATTGAGTATTGAACGAACTTGCTTATTTCTCCCTAATGAAGGATTCGCTTAAACCTTTCGAAGATAGAATTGGTGCCGACCTGGCTCAGTTCGGATAGGACTTGGCCGACCTCTGTCATCAGCAAGCAGGCCAGCTACACTGAGTCGTCTGTCGGCCTTTCGAGTAGAATAAGCAGCAATTCTAGTGCTACCAACTATTATAGGACCAGTTGATTGACCAGATGAGCAATCATGCGCATAGTGGCTATGCAGACTAGCTTGTTGTTGCGAGTGTAGGAGCGCTGGAATTGAAGAACGACTCGTTTTATTACCAAAAAGGCTACCTACGGAAGTTTGGTATTAACGATGGCTATGAGGGCGGCATAGAGATGGGTCTGAGTGGGATTCGCCATCTGAGCCTTGATGATGGAGCGAGCGAAAGGTCCTCTGCCCCGGTAAAGATTTTAGTTGAAGAGTTCCACAGTAATCTGTTGGATATTCGAGACACTTAACTTGTTAATGATCCCATTTAAGCTCTTCTTCAGATTCTACCAGGTGGCTCGCTGGATCTCCTATTGCGACTCGGGAGGATGGGTGGCCTGCATTTGTGCAAGCCGATGGGGCGGGACATAGACTCCCGACTTGCGATTGTGAAGCCGCTGGTACTTGTCGTGGAGGTAGCTGGGCTGATCTTGCAAGGCGGGTATGAATTAAGGAGGAATAGTCTCGGGTTAATTTGAAGTCATTTATATACAATGGATGTGCTTCATGAATAAGGAGCGGAGTCTGCTCCCAGCAGCCAACTCGACGAGCCCGTCCTGACATCCATCAAGAGAGACCTCACTTTAATTGTCACCAAAATTCTATTGGTCCTCAACTACAACGCCAATCCCAGGGAAAAGTACGAGAGTCTCAGGAGGTGGGACCTCTGGGGTCCGCTGCTGCTGGTGCTGATTCTCTCGCTGAACATGAGCGTGGCCTCGCACACGGAGGGTCAGAACAACGCTTAGAACAACTTTACGACGGTATTCATGGTCTACATATTCGGAGCTGTGGTAATTACTTTGAACGCCAGACTCCTCAAGGCCAAAATGTAATTTCATAATCAGTAATTACCTCGAGGTTGTAAGCATTCTAGGCTATTGCACATGTCCCATTGTCATTCTCGCCTTCCTGATTTCTCTGATCGGCACTGTCGGCAGACTACCTGCAATTCTCAAGGCTCCTCTCATAATGGCCTCAGTGGGCTACAGCATCCTGTGTGCGAGCAGGTGCCTTACTCATTCTGTGGACGAGCGGAAGCACCTGCTGGTGAGCTACCCAATAGCAATCGATTATATGATGCTGGGACTGCTTCTATTCGCTCTTTGAATGACCTTTGATATTCACTTAACTCACTCACTGTTTTATCCGCAAAGCACTTTTGCTTTGTAGAATCCATCTATGCTTCCAAAGCTACTTGGCTGTCGGCCTTATCTTGGGGTCCTTTTCCATGCTGACTCTCAAAAAGTCTTTGAAATCATCACTCCACTCGGGCTGGGTCGGAAATTAGAGCGGCTTTTTCAGCAAAGCATCAAATAGCTCCTACTTTGTCTACCCGTTGAAAGGCAGCTTCAAGTACGCGAAGCAGTAAATGGTGCAGCCGAAGCTCCAAATGTCTCCTTTGCGCTGGTCATACTAGCGATCGATATCTCTGCTGGTCTTGCAATTCTCAGGGGGGATGAAGTAGATGGTGCCGCGGAAATCGAGTTCCTCGTTGGCGAAGGAACTGATTCCGAAATCGGCTATTTTAGCTACCAAGTCGTGAAAGAGGATATTGTCAGGCTTAATATCGCGGTGGACGATGTTCATATCATGGACTGGTAAGGGTTGCACTGTAGGTTATTCCGTCCAGCACTTGGGACGCCACGCTCCGCAGTTCATCCTAGTTTGGTTGTTAAAATCGGCTTGACATGTAGAAATTCTAGGACAACTCATCGAAGAGGATCAGCTGCTGCTGGTTGGCGTACTCCATGAAGAGCGCCAGCAAATCCTCCTCTTAGCTGTCAATGATTTAGATCAGGCACACCAGGTTGGGGTGTCTGCATCTCTTTAGAATGGTGATCTCTCTCTGGAGGTCGTCTAACCCACTTTTCCATTTGTAATCTAATGAGGTTGCTACTGCCGTCTGCCATTCTCCTGTACTAGCGTTGCTTCTTTAGTTTGCGCTTGTTAAGCATTTTGACTGCAAAGGTGCCCTGCTCGTTGTGGATCGACCTAAGGACTTTGCCTTCAGACCCCTCTCCGATAGTCTAAAAGACTCGGTAGTCATTGATCTGCACCATGTTCTAAAGCTGCTGATACCGACATGATCGAGTCTAAACCACTTTGTCGAGTCTAACTTGGGAGTAGTTCCGTTCTTAATGCAGCTAGGCTACGGGCATCTCTTTGTCTCTGCAGCAGCAGCAGAGTCTCTTCAGCAAACCCAACATTAAAACTCAATTTCACCATGTAAGATGTTAAAATCTCCAGACGACCTCCGCCCTTGCTCCGCAAAAGTTCCCTTCTTGAAGAAGAGTTCCAGCTCCTTCAGAGGAAAAATAACTACAGTCAGGCTTAGCTTTCCCGCGCTGCTTCCAAACTGAACAAATATTCGAACGGACTCTAGTAGCTCAAGATGACCTCGCTAGTGAACGATAAGCTGCTGCGTTAGAAGATAAAGTAACTATCAAGGGCTCTGATCGAAGAGCGCAGAGAGGCAGAGAGAGAGCGGAAGGCCTGCAAAATTCAGAAATAAAAGTCGTAGATTCTTTAAAAGAAGTTCAATTAGCTGAAAGATGAACTAGCCACCAAAAGCAGGGAATGCGAGTAGAAGGCAAGACACCTCAAGGAAAACGAAAAATAGATGCTCTAAATGCGAGAGGAGGCCACTCACTTGAGGAAGCTTAAGAGTATAGTCGATGACCTGCAGAACAATGTCCTTCCACTCCTGCAGCAGGAAAACTCACAGCTCAAAGAAAAGCTGTTCAAGTTTTCGCCTGAACTAGTGGCTCGACTCGTCTCGGATCGTTAGCACCTATCGATCCAGAATGAAAAACTGCAAGACCACATTATGGTGCTTGAGAATAAAGTGAGCTAACATAAGATTGAGCTGTCGCGAGTTAAAGGGAAATTCGAGTAGCTGGCGCTGAGGGGTTCTGAACTGTAACACTCCTTTAAGCTAATGGAGTCCAACAGAGATCAATTAAAGATCGAACGAGATGACATTTAGAATTAGCTGAAGGCTCTTTCAGAGAGGCATAAAACTATAACGAAAAAGGCCTTTGATCAGTAGGAGATGCTCATAGAAAAATAGGCTGACCTTTTCAAACATCGCAAACTTCAAGCCGATATCAAAAAGCTGATGAGTCATGCGGACTATCGAATTGTTGAACTCGAGAAGGATCAGGTAGAGAAGTAGTCGCTAATTGAACGTCTTAAGAGCGAGAATGGACAGATGCGGGAAGAAATATTGCGAGTGCGATAGAACTAGAAAAGTCGAACAGACAACCTGGCGCACTAGAACAAAAAGGTCGAGGAAAAGCTTAAGCTGCTAAAGCGAGTCTGCAATGATCATTAAATCTCGAAAGAGCAGCTCGATATCCAAATAAAAAAGAGTTAAGAGCGCAGGAGAGTCCTTTAGGAGCAGCTCACCGATAAGTCTGCCGAGGCCATTCGCCTAACAGAGAGGAAAGACTAGCTTTAACGCTAGGTTGCCTAGCTCAAAAGGGTGGCGGGCAGCGAGCGGAAAGCCAGCTAATAATCTAAAACACTCATTAATTAACTTCAAACAAAATTAAGTCTGGCCAGCGAAGAGCTCAATAAATTTATAAGCAAGACTGGAGCATGCTAATCAAAAATCAAGAAATTGTAAAAGGAGAAGGCGAGGGCCGAGCAACTCACCAAGGAGCTGGTGAAGGCCAATTTGCACATCGAGAGCAAGCAGGCCATGGTCGAACAAAGTCAAGAGCAGATCAAGCATTTTTAGGGTACAATCCAGAATTTAAAGTAGAGTCAGAAGGATTTGCAGTACTAGTTAGTTCAAGCCGAGAATAAATTAATCGAGACTAAGACGAGGAAGCTGATGCCCCTCGAGAAGCAGGTGAGGGAACTGGAAAGCTAGGTCTAGGTTTTGAAGCAAGCTTAGAATCAGATAAGGATCAAATGGAACTAAACTCAACATCTGCTCTATTCAAAGGATGAGAGTTTGAACCGACTGAACTTACTTAATAAGGACTTCGAGATAAAGAAAAAGGATCTTTAGAGCCAGCTTTAGATGGTGCTGCAATAAAAGGAGCAGCTTCAGCGGTAGCTCAAGGCCAAAAGCGAACAGTAGGTCCTCATCAAAAACAATTTTAAGGACCGGAGCGATAAGAACCAAATCCTCCAAAAAGAGAAGAATGAGTTAAAACAGAAGAACTAAAATTTGAAGGAGGAGCTCATCATCCTCAAAGCAGAAAACGATTCCAAAACAAAGCGTCTCGCTGAACTCAAATAGTAGTGCGCCAGATTCAAGGACATTTCCGAATCGGCATCGGACTCAGTCAAAGCCAGTGGGGCCTTGGCTGTGAAGCTGAAAGAGCAGCAAAATGTCAATTAGAACCTGGCTAAAACAATATCTTCCCTGTAGCTTGAACTAAAGCAATTAAAGGCCTAGATTGAGATCAAATAAAGGGAAAAACAAATAGTTAAGGACAATTTGCTGTCCGATATAATGACAAGGCTGACCGCTGCAGGACTCATCCGTCATAAGGGCAGAGACCCCTTCACCATTTTCGACAACCTCCTCGAGGAAATCAACCGGCTCACAGAAGTAGTGTCATCAAAAAACGGAACGAAGATGCGTATCAAGGAGCTGTAAATAGCCAGTGAGCAGACGTAGGCTCTATTGAAGGAGGAGAAGAAGCTGCGGATGTAGCAGCAGTTTCAAAGCTAGGGACTGTAAACAAAACTCAAGTAGAAAATCAAGGAGACTTCCAATCTGAAGGAAGAATACCAGTCTGAATTGAAGAGGTTCATGGAAGCAAATCAAGCCCTTACAAAAAGCTAGTCCTCTCTCAGAAATAATTTGTCCAAGGCTTAGCTTTAAAACCTGGATCTGCGAAGAAAACTTTAGACTCTGAACTAACTGCATGCCAAAGTTGTTGAATAAAGGAATTCTAAAATAAAATGCCTTTCGGAAGTAGAGTTGCAGGTCAAGGACAAATAACATGCTCTCAAAAAAGAAATTGAGAAGCTGTAAATCAAAAATTAATAGCTATTCAGAGAAGTGAGGAGGCAGCAGAACAACTGTCTTGACAGGGTTAATGACATCGACATCCTGAGAGGACAATTGGACAGACTGAAGGCCAACTGCGACTAATGGGAGAAGAAGTCTTAAGACTACCGTCTGCAGCTCAAGACGTGCCAATAACAGCTTGAGACTGAAAAGGGTCAAGGTAAAGGGTGCCTAAACCTTTTAAAAGAATCCAAAGTTAAAATAAAAATGAAAGTCAGCAACAGCCTTATGTAAACCTTATCATAGTTCTTAAAAGACCATTAGAGTCTGATAAGAACCAACAGAAACTTGGAGTAGTAGCTGTCCACGTTGCAGGCCTAGGCCAAGGCTTACCATCAAAGGCTGCTCACCAATTAGTAAGCCAATAAGCTGCTTACCTAGCAGAACGATCAATTCAAAAGTATTATGGGTGAGCGCCAGAATTAGTTGACTTCTCTCAAATAGATAGTTTAAAAAACAACTATAGCCTACCAAATCTGCAGCAAATAACTGAGCTAAGCCACTCTCCAGCTCGAATCTGTCACCCAACAACTCCGCTAATCACTTCGCCATAAAGCCATGGCCTAACACGCTTTTCAATCCCATCAGCAAAGGATAACCTAATTATAACAAAAATGCACCAGTATGGACAGTGAGTTCGAGTCTCTCTGCAGTCTGATTAGACTAATTATGAACCAGTTTGAGAAGACAGGTCTTATATCAGTGACAAACTAACTAACGAAGCGAGTAAAGAGCAGAGTGTGCGGGAACATCGTGAACCTGCTAAAGATTGTAAACCAGCGGTTGACCCAGTAGCGCTAGGAGCAGAACAGGATAGAGGAGCGCCTTCACTTCTAGCTGTAGCTTTAAAAGTCAAAGTTCATCAAGCTTTAGACACAATACCAAATAATCTAGAAGAAGGTTGCAGAATTATAGAAAGGCGGCCAAGACCCAGCCTCCAATGCTGAAAGGACTTACCTGCTTGAGGAGAGGACCAGGTTGCTCTCGGAAAACAGGAGGATTAGGGAGGAAGTTCTGGCCGCCTCACACCGATAACACTAAATTCTCAGGAAAAAATTATTAGACGAGCAGCAGTTCAAATAGATGCTTTAAGATACCAGAAAAGATTGCCTAAAAAAATAGGCGCACTTGCGCAAACTAATAACTCAAGTCGAGTTCCGCTAGAGCCAGAAGGCATTCTTCAAACTTTAGCTGAGGAGAGAGGGGAACGAGGGCTGCGACCGGTGCGCGCGGCTTCTCAATGCCTTCGATTAGTGGTAAACTGCTCAGTTAAATTCTTGAATAATAAGTACTTTGTTGATATAATAATGTCAGAACGTAGATTCAACAAAAAGAGAGTCTTGGTCAATGACGGAGTCTTCAAGGCAGAGCTTCATGCCTTCTTCTCCAGAATCATTACCGATGCCGGCTACGCTGGCTTCAATCTCCATGAAAAGAAGGGGAAGGTTGAGATCGTTTTGCTTGCGACCAAGCCCAAGGAAATAACTGGAGAAAAGGGTACCAAAATCAGAGAGCTGGAGTCAGTCATCAACAAACGATTTTCGCTGGGCAGCGAAGGCTGCAGCATCTACATCTAAAGAATAGCTTAGAGAGGGTTCTGCGCTGCCGCTCAAGCCTAGTCGCTCAAGATTAAGCTGGCCAACCAGATTCCAGTTAGGCTCGCTGCCAACTCCATCCTCAAGGGCATCATTAAGGACCAGGCCAAGGGCTGCGAAGTCATCATCTCCGGCAAACTCAAACAACAGAGGGCTAAGTCCATGAAATTCAAGGCCGGGGAAATGATCTCCTCTGGTCAGCCAAGACTGGACTACATCGATGTGGCTGTGAGACACGTCAATTTCACCCAAGGAATGATGGGAGTCAAAGTAAAGATAATGCGTAAATTCGACCCAGAGAGCAATGTGGGAGCCAAGGTGCCGCTGCCCGACTTCGTCTAGATCATGGACCCGTTAAAGGACGAAGAGAAGGACAAGAGGGCTGTCATTGCCACCGAGTCCAATTGATCGTAGATCTCACTAGTTTAATGTAATAGGTAACTCTCTGTGGAAATACTTTCCAATACAACTCTCATAGCATTCTGGCCCATAACTGCACCTCCACAATCTATCTGGCCAAGCGCAAGGATGCCATTGATTTTCATTGCTTCCTAAAGATCATTAATGCAGACTAGTTCTAAGATGTGCAGCTCATGGCCCACCTCTAGCACATTGCTTTGAAACTCATCAACGAGCAGAGCCCTTTCTTCCTAAAACTCATTGCATAGACAGAGGAAGTTCATCTCTATGAAAAGTATATGTTGGTGGTCGAGCCAGTGTAGACCACCTTGGCTAGCTTGAAGTTTTCAGAGCAAGAACAAATCAAAATTTTTAGAGAACTTGCTTTCCTACTAAGAGACCACCACCAGCATGGATACAGCCGGCTTGATTTGCAGCCGAATAATATACAATTCTTTCAAGGAAAAGTCAAATTCAAAAATAGTTAGCCCATTAGTTCCGATAAGAAACAACTCTCACTGAGGTCGCTCGGAGTGGTTCCGCCTTAGTTCACTTCAGGCAGCGAGGGAGTCTTTACAGACGTATTCGTGTGGGCTGTCATGCTCTACAAATCTTCTTTTAAGGAAGACCTTTCCAGGATCGAATAAAATTTATCAAAAAAACAAAATAAGCATTACATCTGGTCGATATGTAAATAGTGCTTAAAGCCAGCAGTAAAGAGGCCTTCATTGGAGGAGATTTGCAGCATGCTGGAATTAAGCGAGCAACTGGACCAGGTGAGCAGGCCCAGCTTTGAGTCCAGACACGAGCTAGGTGAGATTGAGCCGATTATCGAGAGCACAGTCGTCTGGCAAAAACTTATTTTATAATATAGGCCGAGGCGCTAACTACTTTTAATGCCTTTCGGAGACTACTAAACTCAATCTGAGTCCTCCTAAATTAAGGAAAATTCCAATTCTGGCGAGGACATCGACAACGACTAGCTCAGACATCTCAGACAGGAGTGGGAGTTCGTTGTCCGGACTTGGAGGAAGAAGGCAAGAAGAGAGGCAGGGCCGAGGATGCACGACGGGACTCCGAATAACTTCGTGTCTCCGAACCGGGAGCTGGTGCAGGCCTAGCTGATATAGCAAAGGCTCTAATAAAAATATATTCGAAATTTCTTCGACAAAAGCTAGACATGAACTCATTATTCCTCAATATTGCTTGCGAAAAGCCTCTCACACTTGTCTCGGAGTCGCTGCACCTATTCCCACACCCCGCTCTGCTCGTCTTTGATGAATGACAGCGCGATCACGTTCCGTGTCGATCCGCAAGCCTTCCCCAGCTTCTTCTTCGAACCCACGAACACGTAAGGAACATTTTTCTACTCGCAGATTAGAGGCAGGTGGAGTACAATCTAAATTGGCTGAGTATCTCCGGCTATGACGACGAGAGCGGACTTCTGCCGGTTGACATTCTTGGTGGCCTCGTTGGCGCCCTTCTTCAGGGCCTTGAGAGAGTTAGCTGCCTGGATCAGCTGGTAAATTTCTTGCGAAAGTTGCGAGTCTGCGAGCGGGTTAACTCTCTTATCCATTTGTTGATAATTAATTTAATAGTCAGTAGCGTAAAGCCTAACTACGCTGGAAGGCTGAAGATGTCCTGCCTCTCTACCCGCCCAGGTACTTCCTCCTTAGCTAGTCGATTTTCTAGTTTATTTACGACACCTTGCTATTCCACTGATCTTGCCCAAGTCTCACTCCACTCCTCCCGAGTCGTTATGTCCCGGCGTTCGTCTTATCCTACATAAAATTGTCGTACCTACGACTTCTCGCTAGAAACTCGAAATCGTTGCGGCGAGACTGCTTGAGCATCTCCTCTTTCAACTGATAGTTTTAAGAGGGTTGGTGATAGTCAAAGCGCCTGAGGGAGCTGGGGTACTTGTCGATCAAGGCTACAGGGGAGGCTACTGATGCAACTCGTCCCCTCTTGACTCGCTCCTGATACTTCTTCAGCTGAGTGATGAAGCCGTCGTTCGGACTTATAATTCTCCTTCTAGACTTGACCATGTCATAGGCATGTTGGTAAGTCATGCCTTCCTCCCTGATAAGGTAGGCGATCACTAACGAAACACTCCTGGAGACACCTGCCATGCAATGGACTAGGATGTTCCCTCCTCTACGGGCTTACTTTATAAAATCGCTAGCTTAGTCGAAGTACACCGACAGATCGAACGACTAGTGGTCGTCGGCTGGCACGTACTTGTACTGGATGATCTTATTCTTGGGGTGGGTGAGTATGAGTCCTTTTGCGGCGGAGAGGACAGCATTGATTCCGAGAGCTGGTCAGGAAATTACAGGTGAGAGTAGCGAGGTTTTCAGCAGCCTCCTTGTTGCCAATATAGACTGCTCCAAGAGAATGAGTGGAGTCTAGGATGCGCTGAATGTCTTCAGGGAAGGTCTTAGGTTGCGTCCTGCCGAGCATTAAATTTATTGTAATTAATTTGAAGGAGTGCAGACCCGAGATTTAAAGCTGGGAGGGCTGTCAGCCTTTGAATACATAATATTAGGTTCTAGGCACTATCAAACTAATGAGCTTCAAATCAGGACAGATGCTTTCTTAGTCCAGTTAGCATTTCGGAGAGTCTCGATCGCACCCTCATATCCACTTTCTCTTAATTTAGCATGTCGCATTACTACAGTAGCAATGTGCTCTAGGCGATCTTCTCGAGATGGAGGTCGATTAGCTGATTCCCGCACATCAAGATCTTTTGCTAAAGACAGTCAAGCAGGTGTTTGGCGTGCTGTCGAGCCCCCTCCAGAACTTAGGCGGCCTTCCCTTGTCCTTATTGCGCCTTTTTAACGAGCTGCAGTGTCGACAGCTGCAGAATATTATTGATGTCCTCAAAGACAGTGGACTCCTCCTGAGGCTCCTCTTGCGGAAGGATATCCTCGCCATTCTAAAAAATGTGCACTCGGGTAATATTGCTGGCAGGCAGCTTAAGGAAGTGGAGGAGGATCTTCTACTTGGGCCGGGTGGGAAACTAACGAGCTATGTTGTGCCAGTTTACTCCCTCTTTCTCCTTGCTTATCAATTATAGCAATTTTATATTCTATTCCTGGGTCCACGCCTCGTCCCGCTGTTGCCACTCGTTTAGACGGACCTCATGCAGTTCCTAGCGCAGGCAAAGTGGGTACATCTCCTCCAGGTAGCACTACTCGCAAACTACCAATTGTCGCCTCAGTTGTGCCACGTAGACCTTCTGCGACTGTCTGGAACAGATGTGGCAGGCGGGCCGTAGTGAGTGAGTAATATTGACTCCCTTATTCTACTTGGAGGGGAAATTGATGATCCCCCAATTCTAGAGGAGCTTGTGGATGCGCATGAGAGCGCAGGCGTCTCCGGGAATGCTCCTTCGGCAGACGCTGGTGGTCACTGGCTTCCCATTCTACTTCCAGATACGGATTATGCTATTCCTGTAGAATTTGTACAGTTCGGGGCCCTTCTCGAACAAGTCCACTTGTTGTCCGCAGAAAAACTATGGAACTGCTCTGCGCTCGATCGCGTGGATACTGTTCTAATCGAACCAAAGGGCGCTCACTGGCATTTTTCGCAATACTTCAACGTTTTATTGAGTGGGTACGATGGGGGGTGCTTTCTGAACTCCGCTGATATCTTCCGAGGTGTCCTACTTGCGTATGTCGTGGCGCTCTGTCCTGCGAAAATCATAGGCGGGCTGTCGAAGCATGGGGGCACTTCGGGTTACTCTGCTGGAGTTAACCATCATGGTCTCGATTTAGAGCAGCTGAAAGCCTTGTGGTGTCTGCTTGATGTTAACAATGAGACTTGGCCTTTGCCGGGTAGACATTTATCAACAAATTCACTATCTTAGGAAAGCCTTGGCCCATTAACGTTGGAGACTATTTCCTGTACGCCTGACTCGCTCGGCGAGGAGTACGCCCCACCGGCTAAGCTTTTCACTGTATTAATCTATCCAGGATTTATTTTATTTCTTAAAAGGGCTTCCTATCTTGGGGTCTACTCCTGCTAAAATTGCACCAGCCATCGGCCTCTCAATCTCGTTCTTGAACGGTAGAAAATTCTTCACTCTGATGAGCGGTTTGTTGCGGTACACTTCTTGCATTTATTCCCACTAACGCATACAAACCATGTAAAAAACAGATGCGAAAATCCTTGCGTTGTAGAATATTGTGGGCCGATCCAAGGCAGCATTGATGTTCCAAGGACGGATGAGAATATACCTACATATGAGCCTGACAAAGACGAAGGTCTGCACAAGCATCCTGGTCTGTTAAAGGCCCATGGAATAAGAATTCTGCCTAAGTGTAGAATTGGTGGTGATTCTAGAGAACTAATATTAAGTGAGCAGGTCGTCGATGAGGGCCGAGCCTGGACTGGCGAAGAGGGATAGTAGTCTGACTTCTTCAGCCTACAGTCTAAACTGAATCAGAGTCTATATTAGGTCGGTTATAAAACTTATTACAGTCTCTGAGGAGGGCTTCTGCTTTACCAGCTGGAAGTACACGTCAAGCTGCGGCTGAAGGTGTTCCACCAGCCGCTTCAGCAGCTGCTCGGTTAGCCTCATCGCGCTCCGTCTGAACTCCTTTTCGGCGAGTCTTCTCTTGAAGCTGACTTTGAGCAGTATTAGTTTGCGGAGTCGAATCGAGAGAATGACAGCATAGACTGCCCTCTTGAACCTTTTATTGCCTTTCTTTTCTTTGGGAAAATAAAACTTCTTGCTTATGCTCTTGTCCGTGACGCTGTGCCGCGTGGGGGTAACTGTCGGCAGATTCGGAGTTTTCAGTTCCCGCAGGATTTTGCGGTGGCTCTGAAGCTCCTTTTTTATAAGGTCCACGTTCTGGAGGAGTGAGACTTGGTTTAAGTTCAGTTAGAGCCTATTGATTTCGCGGTTGCAATGGGAGTGAGTGGTGGGAGGAGTAGGGATATCCTCGTGAGTTCGGGGACGAATGGGCTTGTAGCGCATGAGCTAATGGTGGTAGGAGGTGAGCTGGTCAGGCTTCCTTAGCGAGACATTTCTGAACTATGAGTAGCGTGACGACTAACGGACATGATTTTTAAGCTTCATTGAAAGAGGACGTCATAATTAGGCTATTTGTCTAGGAGCTATAGCTTCTTCCCTGCGTACTTGTTCTTCAGCCGCAGCACCACCTGTCGGAACGGGATCACGATTCTCTGCTAGTTGCGCTCGGTCTAGCGACTTTCCCCTCGCTGGATTTTGTTGTGGCGGGACTTGAGTCTGGGGACGAGTTGATGGCAGCTGGTGTAGGGCCTGCTCTAGACCTCGGAGATGACAAGACGTTGCAAGTCGGGTGAGTTAATCTGATTGAGGAGTTTATCCCAACCTGAAATTAAGTTAGTGTGTTTTATTACAGGTTTTAAGGAATATTTATTCAAAACCTAATCTTGAATGTTGGCTAGCTTGCGGATGTACATTTTCTCTTTGTCAGTCTTGAACTAGATTACCGTGTTGTCCTAAATGTCGTCCAGCACAGCCTTCTTTCGCTTTTTAATTACCGGCACGCACAGAGTCTTGAATAGATTGGGGTTATGGTCCTTCTTCTACGAGCTTTAGGCTTGCTTCTTCTTTTTCTGCCTTTTCTTTTGGAGCACCACAGTCTTGGGAATAATATTTTTTTCCACCGAGTTTGATCTAAAAAAATCAATAAGAAAATTTTTCTGCTTAGATTCCTGGATCTGCTAAAAAGTTAGTCTGAGGACGACCACCTAAGTGATGCATCTACTAGAATAGGGCAAGGTGAGCTCCTCTTCGAAGAAGCACTCCTCGCCGATGAGACAGGGCGGGATAAGTTTGAGAGTCTTGGTGGATTTGGGAATGAGCTTCTGATCTTGAGGATTGCTGACCAAAATTTAGAGTTAGCCTCTCAACAAAATGTAGATTTACCGGTGCTTTTAGCCCTGCCGAGTTATATACTGGTGCAAGTTGAAACTAAGCAGCTTCGGATGGTCGAATAGACTCATCAGTACATTGCAGATGTCGCTTCCGTAGAACGATTTCAAGATCTGCCGAACCTAGGAAGCCTCCTTAATTTTTAGAGACTTGTTGATTCTGTTGGTGAGGGCCTGAGGAATAAGAACGAGCGTTGACTCTTGCTAGGCTATTATCCTAACCCTAGCACGCTAATTATCTTTAAAGTCAGCAGAAAATATTTTGCCTTTTGAAAATTTATGGGAGCGCTGGATAGACTAGTCAGAGTTTTTGGCCAGGACGATCAAGTCGATCAGTCCTTAGAGGACCAGGTAGTGCGTCTCGCGGGCAAAGGCAGTGATGTCGAAGAGGTTGAGATAAAGTAGCTGTACGCCCTTGACGAGCTCGGTGCAGAACTCCCTGAAGAATATCTAGCCGGAGTAGAGCCTGCGCAGATCCGAATTGCTGACGAATTTGGCCTCCAGCTGCTACTATGATGGTTGTATTTGATTGCTCTAGCATTACATTTTCACAACTATTAATCGTAATCTTTATCGTAAACACGCCGGTATTCCGCCAGCAGCACTCCCAGCTACTCCTCCAGCTCTCTCCCTCTGCTCTATTCGTTTGGTCCCTCTTCGAATAGCAAACTCGACTTACCCTGCTTAGCTAGCTGTCCCTTAAGCTAGCTCCAGACTAGCTGCTGCTTTACCAGCCTGATCTAATCCCTCAAGTTGAGGAATTTGATCTGATAATCCTATTAAAGCCTGCGTTTGAGTTCAGGAAGGAGGATAAGAGGGTCGGTTTGCAGGTAGTGCAGGATAACTTCGTTAAACTTGTCCTTGAAAAGTGGAATCATCGAGAGCATGACTTTCCGCTTGCTTATTAAGTCTGTTTATATTGGCCTCAACTTGGTGCTGACTCCGACAAGCCTCTTTTAAAACTGCAAAAGGCTCTCTACATTTATTTAGATGCTCAATTTCGATCTCAAGATCTACTTGAATTAGGAGAGGGGGACTGTGGCGAGTTTCTGGTTGACAGGACGGTAGTATCCTGACTTCTTAAGGAATGATTGTAACTAGTTTTCCCCGAGAGTCTGCTGGTCCTACAAGACACTCGAAAGGAGCAGTCTGTTAACACCAAAGGGTAGTTCTCGGTCCAGCTTTAGGTAAAGGTATTAGATCATTTTCTACTACTCTTTGAATTTACTGTCTCTTGGGATCCAGTTCCTGGCTCTTTCCAGCATATCTTATTAACGCTTTACACTTGTGCCACTCGTAGTAGAGGGCCGTTATTAGAAGTAGCGTCAGAAACACCGATTTGCCTTTATTGTGCATTATCAGGTGTCTCAGCTTGCCGAAAAAGGGTAGAGCAGTCCTCTCCATCTTAATGTTGAGATCAGAGAGGAGATGAGCAGGAGGAGTCTGCTTGCGCGTGAGAGGTAGCCTTTTAAAGGAGAAGGAATAAAATATTCTCATTTAAAACTCATTTCAGCGATTTGTAACTGAAGGAGACTATTGAAGGCTTGTGGTAGGTTCTGAGCGCACGCATCTTAGGGCGGTAATCCCTTTGCTTCTAGGTCGAAGGCAACTCCTAGCAGCCTTCACTCTCCAAACAGTCGGCCAGGTCCTTTGTAGACTGCCGAATCTAGTTTTTGACCTTGATGAGGTCACCAAGAGTGACCAGGGAGGTGGAGTTGCTGTTTCCAGGAAAGGCGGACAGAGGTCTGAGTCGAGCAGGGTTTATTTCAGGCTTCTTTTAAGGCCTGATTAAGTTAAATTTCTAGAATGGTATTTCATGCTTTTGAGGGATCCTGTAGTCGTCGAAGCCAGAGTCCTTGATCTCAATGGACTTGAGACTGATTATTTGGGTGGGCTGGTTGGCCCGTTTGTCGTGGACAGCCTTAAGCTCAGAGATTATATTATTGCTGAGAGGGGTCGTCACGGGAGCTGGTTTGGAAAATTTTATTTGCGAAGTCTCGACTTAGAGCAAATTTTAAGCCCTTTTTAATTAGATCCGTGTTTCTAACTTATTTTAAGTTTTTGATCGGAGTTCATACTTCGCCTCGACTTAAGCCAGCTGCTCGCTAAGCTCTTTCGCAGACGGTCTGCTCTTGGCATCTTTGCTCAATAGCTTCTTGATCAAATTATTAACCTTTTAACTTGCCTGAGCCACGGCCTTCACAGGCTTATTCACGATCTCATAGCCGAGCTGGATGATGTTTTTGGCAAGAAACGGCATCTAGAGGGTGAGGGCTTGATAGATGAGACAGCCTAAGGCCCAGATGTCCACCTTGGCATCATAGACTTAATTTTTAATGATCTAAGGGGCAAGGTAGAGGGGAGTCCCCACTCTGGTATGATGCAGGTCATCCCCAATGAATTTCGATACCCCGAGATCAGCTATCTTGGCTCGCCCTTCCCTGTCGATGAGAATATTCATAGCCTTGATATCTCTGTGGATGATTCCCTTCGAATGGAGATACTAAAGTCCTCGGCCCACATCGAGGGCGAGTCTAATTACCTCTGCCTAACTAAAACTGGAGCGCTTTTCGCGATGTCGCTTTATCATTTTATAAAGGTCTCCCCTTTAAACATACTCCATAAGGATGCAAAGCTAGTCCTTGTCCAGGAAAGAGGCGATATACTTGACGATGTTGGGGTGGTCGAGCTCTTTCATGACGTCGACCTCGCGCATGGGGTTGGCCTTCCTGTGTTTGAAATGCTTGAGATCGATACGTTTGATGACATAGAACTTAGAGTCAAGCTTGCTGAGTACCTTGTAGACAGTTCCGAATGCGCCCCTGCCAAGGAGGGCGACAGTCTAGAACATGCGGTGATTAAGTTCAGACTGCTTCATTAATTATCTAATTGCTGTTTATCTCAGACTTACCGTTATGTATTTTCAAGATTACAGGCCTCGAAGCCATTATCGAACCCTCCCCAACCACAACTCCCTCGAGTCCAGTCCCTACTTCTCCAAGCTCACCACTTCCTACGATTGGCGCTCCCTCTCCCACTTCAAGCGCACCAATCTCAACACCCATACAGACTACTTTCATCGCGAACGCTCCTCTGACAAAAAGCAGGTGCTCACCGAGCGCAATCGCCGGTCCCACAGTGCCTTCAAGGAGCGGAGCAACAGTCGTTCGCATTAGGAGTATTTGGACGTTAGGAAAGTAAGTCAGAAAAGAAAGTTGTAGGACGAGAGAGAAATAAATTATTTCCAAGATCAGCGGAGACTCCCTGTGCCCAAGACTCTAAACGACTACAAGACAGGGGTTTACTACTCTAACATGGAGACGCAGCCTGAGCGCAGACCATCTCCGCCCAAAGTGCTAAGACCGAGTAATTTCCAAAACTAGCTAAAGAGGAAGCACAATTACTCGATCGAGCCCAAATAGCAGAAGAAGAAGGAGAATTCTATGAAGAGGATATAGTTTTTCCCTAAGGAATTGAGTGGACGTCTAGCTGAGAAAGCAAGGCCTGTGTAGGCCAAGGAGATGAAGAGAGTAGAAACCCCAATCTACGATAAGTACTACATGCGAAGTCTTTCTGAGGCTCTTCAAAGACCTTACTCCATCGACTACTTCTAAATGCTCTTCAGAGATCACTTCCTCCAGAACTTCGAAAGTGTTAAAAGAGTCAGAGAACTCAGGGAGTTGAACCCGCCTCCCAAACTCAATCTGTCCAAGCGTGATCCCAAGAAGAAGAAGACTCTCATCTTTGATCTTGATTAAACACTAGTCCACTGCTGCGATCCTCACTAGCCTTCCGACGTCACTCTCAAGCTCACTCTACCTTCGGGATAAACGATTTAGAGCCGAATAAACGTGCGGCCTTTTGCAACCGAGTTGCTTGCGAAGCTTGACAGCCAGTTTGAGCTGATGGTTTTTACAGCCAGCCACTCGATCTACGCGAACCGAGTGATAGATTAGCTGATTGACCCCTAGCAGAAGTACATTTCCCATCGACTATACAGATAGCACTGCTCACAGACCTAGCAGGGCTATTTCGTCAAGGACATCTGTAACTCCGTGACCAGCTATCATCAATCGTAGGCTATAGGATATGGTGCTCATAGACAATGCCGTCTACTCTTTCTCATTCCACCTTGACAACGGGGTGCCCGTTCTGCCCTACTACTACAACAAGTCGGACAAATAGCTCGAATCATTGTTGATCTTCTTGCAAGGGCTGGAGGCCAAGCAGGACGTCAGAACAGCTCTGCGACAGTGCTTTCGGATGAGAGAGTATGAGGAGAGCAGCCCTCAAGTAGTATTCGAAAAGCTGTTCAAGCGCTGAATTAGTCTATTTGATGCTCTGTAACAGGAATTAATTTCATGGGCCCTGACTCTCCCTCTCAAAGTCACCTTACAAAACCCTCCTCCTTCCACACGCCCACCAGCAGGCTCCTCATCAATCATGACCTGGACCTGCTCGTGTTCGGAAAGAGGACCAGGCTGCCCAATCTCACCCCGCCAACAGCAATCCGGACGCAGCCTTCAGAGCCTTGTAAGAAAGGGCCAAAGACGAAGAAAAGTTAGGTGGGAGAGACAAAGCGATTGGCCAAGGCCAAGTTGAAGTGCCAGAAAATACTCTCTTAAATTAATCTTGAAAAGCCTACCTAATTACCTCCCACGAGTCCAGTTCTTGAACATCGTCCTGTAAAGGTGGATGCTTAGAACAAGCCCGCATCATTGGATGCAAATATCCCCGAGGAAATAAAGTAGCCCAGTCCCTCTATACAGATCACTTAGCAGAAAGCTACGGCTAATGAACCGGAAGTTGTCTAGTCTCTGCAGTAGGCCAAGTTTGAATAAGGGCCTATCACTCGCTCTCCTCTGCAAGATAGCAAATAATAGAATAATTAAGTGGTAATAGTACATCAGATAGGCAGTTCCTCACTGGCTCCCTCCGTACGAGTCCGGCCAGGAAGGCATTAAGCCGGCAGCATTACCTTGCTCAAGGAGTCCGACTCTTAGTCCTACAAACCCAAAAAAGGCAAAAAGAACTAGAAAAAATCTTACTCCTTGAACCGAATTTTCTAACGAGACGGTAAGACGGTGAGTCGGCCTTGCGGGATTGTAAAGAGAAGAGACTTGAGACGGTGGAACATGACTCTTTTGGGCCAATTCGAGATGGTGCTAGTAAACTTGCTAGACGTAGGGAAGGATAGAAATCTATCTTTCCTTTAGTTGTTCTAACTCCGAGTTGACCTACTAAGCTGCAAAGGCTTTATTTTCGTCTGGATCGACCCCCGAATAACCAACTTTACGTACAACCTCCTCGGCCACTGGGGCTATGAGGTCGTCGACCAGATTGTCTGGGTCCATATCAAGGATAACATGGTTGTCAGCTAGCCAGGTTCATAAATCTTGAACAGGTCGTTCAGTCACTGCTTAGTAGGTTATAGGAATCAAACTAACTCTGCTTTCGACTACTCATCAAAAGTTTCAAACAACCTAATATTCGGATAGCCGGGAGTCCCCCCTAAGGAACTATACTAGATCATCTAACTGATGATGCCAGAGGCCAGGAGGATTTAGCTGCTCGCTCTGGATGCGCATCCTCGACCTGGCTGGATTAAGATCTAGCATTACAGCCAAAGGACTTAGAGACAATCCTTGATTTACTCAACATGTACTGGCTGCAACTCTACCTGTTCAATAGGAAAAATTTACAAATGTCTCGACTGTAAAAACACCTCTCTTTGCCAGACCTGCGTTTTTTCTGAAGTGATTCCTGACTCTCATTTGCTTTCCCACAGACTTAAGGCAGTTACTGATGTAAACGGCAAGTATGAGGGGAAGTGCTCGAGATGCTAGGGGAGCCTGGAGAACGGCTGCTGGCAATGCTCGTCGTGCTTCAAGGTGCTGGTGTGCGGGTCGTGTGGGGCTTAAGGACTGCATCCCTAGGTGGGAGCCCATTTACCAAGTCACAAATTCGAAAGGATTTTATGAATGTTCATAATCAGATCATAATCTGCGGCCTCTGCGACCTCCCTTCCTTCTTGTCGAGTCAGTCGGGATTGGAGTCACGTCCTCGATGCGGCCTATCTTCATGCCATGGCGAGCTAACACTCGCAGCGCTGCCTGAGCGCCAGGGCCGGGCTGCTTCGATCCAGTTCCGCCTCGGCCTCTAAGCTTGATGTGGAGAGCCTTGATCTTAAGAGTCTCAAGCTTTTTGATGACATCGTTGGCTGCAAGCATAGCTGCATAAGGAGATGGCTCTTCCCTATCGGTTTTGACTTTCATTCCACCGGTTACTCGCACAAGGGTCTCTCGGCCTGTGAGGTCAGTCACATGGATAAAAGTATCGTTGCCTGTGGCAAGGATGTGGCAGACTGCATAGGCCATGTCAGTTCCTGTGACTTGAGGGCCAAGGACGACTTGCCCTTTCTGCTGATCCTACGGCTGAGCTTCAGGGTCTTCGTTTTTGGATCCCTTCTTAGCCTTTTTGGTGACCTTCTTGTCCTCAGCAGGAGCCTAAGCTTGTTGATTTTCCTTTGGGGGCATTGTTGAAATTAAAATAAAGATCTGTTTTCATTCGCTACGCTCCTCAACCGACTCCTCATATGAGTAGGTGCCCTTACTGTAGCCCCCAGGGTATAAGAGCTTTACCAATCGCTCCTGCTGAACCAGTGGGTTATTGTCCTCGTAATCGTGCAGCCGATATACATTCACATCTCCTTCGGAATCGCCAGTGACTAGGACCGGCGAGCCCCTGCAGAAGCGGACCATCGTCTTGGGCCTCTGCTATTTACTGTCAGGGTAGACAATGCATATCGGGTCTAACATATTCTTCTTGGCCAGATCCCAGAGCTAGATTCTCCCGTCTTTACAGACTGAGCAAAAAAGAGTACTGCAGTCAGGACTCCACTAGATGTCTAGCACTTCGTCGTGCAAATCAAGGCTTTGGAAGGTGTTAAGCGGCTAGTCCTTGCGCCAGTTCCACAGCTTGCAAGACCAATCCGCGGAGCACGTCAGGAAAATGTCCGAGAAAAAGGGGTTGCATCTCACTCTGTATACAGGCCCTGTATGTCCGAAGTAAGTATCCAGATACTGCTAGACATAGGATTTGCTGCAGCGGTGGATGGTGCCCTCATCGGTGGAGGCTAGGTACATGGAGGTTTAGCCCTTGAGGAACTCGAAAGAGAGACCGGCAGCCTGCCTGAAGTTCATCGACTCGGAGGATGTCTCCTTCTTGCTGGTGGGGGTGATTCGTTTAAGTTGCATTATGTTGGTATACTATAACCCCTTTTTCATAGACCACTCTGTTATTCTGTCGTCGGCTGAGATTGAAACCAGACTTTCTCCCTTATCGTTGCTCTTCCCTTTGCTTATCCACTGAACTTCCCATACCACGTCGTGATGCTTCCGCTACATCTCCCTGTTCTCGGCTACTGGATGCTGCTACTTCTTGCGGATGTCGTAGATAGCAACTACTCCGTCGTAGGTCCCGCAAGCGATGAGGTGAGGGTTTTAATTGCTGAATTTGCAGAAAGTCATTCTGGAAGGAGATTGAATGATACGTTCAGGGTAGGAAGGATTTTTGAGTGTCCAGAAGGCCAGGAGCCCTTCCTTTTGGGAGGTGAGCTAGAGATCGCCATAGGAAACAGCCAATAGATCTTTGTTGACTGGGTTCCAATCTGCGGAGCTCACGCAGTTACCTTGGGTCTTCTAGCAGTTGAACTTGAATAGAAACTGGAGATGCTAGAATTTGACTTCCTCCTCTTGTTTTTCCTGGATGATGTTACGTTTACGCCTGTTGGGGTCGTCGTCTCCGAAGATCTTCTAGGCCTTCACCTCGGGGTAGTTGCGATAAAGGATGTACTGCTTGTGATAAGTGATATTGTTTAGAATCCTTTATACGTATTTGAGGTTGGTCTGCAGGCTCTAATTTTCCATGACCTTTTTTTCGGCAAGACTAGGCCTGTCCTTTATTTTGCTCAGCACCTCGTTGAAAAATTACTTTTAATTCTTCTAGAAAATAGCGTTGTTTTGCTGGATTTATTTCTCAATTTGGCCTCTGAACTTGCTTCTTAGCTGATTCCTGGACTACTAGCCAGATGAGCCGCCCAAACTCTGGGTGATGACGATGTTCCTGCTTTTGGGGTCCTTGGAAATTGCCAGCTCGGAGGTGCCTGGAACTTCGGACAGGTTGTGGATGTTGATGGCCTAATTCTATATAAACAGCATCGAGAAGGGGTTGGAAGTGATGAGCTCAAGGTTTTTTTAAGTGTTGCCCTTGATATCTTCTTGAATGATTTCAAACTAGGTCTTCTGCTAAACTTTGAAGGAGTCGAGGATGTCCCAGTAGGCGGCCTGTATGATTTTGTCGGCGGTAGAGGCGCGGTCGACTTGAGGAGTTTGCAACTTCGGCTGGAAATTGAAGGTTTGGATAGGCCTATTAACATAATTATCAGAACCTATTTTGTCCTGCACGTATTTGTTGTAGAGCTTGTTTCGTTAGAGCTCGGGTGAGTCGAGAGTGCACAGGGCCGAGGGGATCACCAGAAAGATAGTTGTCGGCGTTTACTTCAGAGATATCGAAATGGGATCCTCGGGGTCGTCCTTGCGCTCATTTTTGCGTTTTTAGCCTCGTTATGAATCTTTTTTGGCATCGCTTTCCGAGCCGTTTTCAGACCTGCTTTAGGAGATGACGGAGCTGATCATCTGAGAACTTTTGTTCTGTTCCTCGTCGGTGACAGAAGCGATCGGACTTTTGATCTTGCCGTCCTCGACTGATTTCTTGGTCACCTCGAACAAAGTGTTTTGAATCTAAATGTGTTGAGAAGTTAGAAGTCTTTTCGGAGTCACGAGCTTGTCTTCGTGCAATATGTACTCGGCCTCTTTTTCGGTGTTGGTGGCTGTCTTGTTAGAACCCGTCTGTTGGTTGCGCTGCTTGTCCTGCCGCGCAGTGGGGCCGGCCCGGAGCAGTCCCTTTCCCACCGTTATCTTTGACGACTTAACATCCGCACTCTACATCATATAAATTAAGCGGCTTGGCATTTAGTCAACCACGGCATTCCTTGAGATTTTTGACGAGCAGACTTTCGAGGCGCTCTGCCTCTTGGAGAATGAGCTTCCTCCTTTCCTCGTGCTCTTAGTCTTTGACTGGAGACTCCTTGCTCAGGGAGCGGGAATACTAGAGGGTGAGTGCTTTGATCGGAGAAATAGAGGGAAGAGGTTGTGCTATCGAGCGCGCCAGCTAGTGATATTGCTTTCGCTATCGATCCAGCTTCATTGTCAGATTCTCTTTTTCATTCCTCAGAATAAGCAGCTACCGGTCCTTTAACTAGACTTCCTTCCGCAGGTCGTTTAGAGTCTACTAGCTACGCATAAGCCGGTCATGCAGGTCGTTTTGGCGGGGCCGCTCGAATGTGAAGTAATCCTGTCTGGCCTCGAGCTTGTTGCGCAGACTGGAGTTTTCTTTATCAAGCCTAGCAACGTTCTCTCTGGCCCTCTCGAGCTCTTGAGCTAACACTTTGTTCTCGCGCTAAAGGGATTATAATTTAACTAATTGGGATTATTCCTTAAGCCTACTCTAGCGGACTTTGCTGGCCTCCTAGCGCTCGCAGTGTAGCGTGGACTATATGTCCCTGCGTTTGCGCTCCTGCTGGTCGAACTTCAGCTGGATCTCCAGCAAGGTCCGCTGCCATTATGTCTCCAGCTACTTCTTGTCCTGGCAGGATCGCTAAAGAGAAATAGCTAATTAACGGCTCTCGCTTTCGAGCTACTACACCCTTGCCTTTAGCTCATCATTTTCGCTTTGGACTCTTCGTCTTTACTACCTTTACTTATTAAGCAAATGCTCCTAATCCTGGCGTTCTTTTTGATGATTTTGAGTATTCCTCTGGAGGAGTGCGAGCTGGTCGAGGAGAGTCATCTTCTCCTGGTGTGCTTGGAGGAGTGCGTCCTGGAGAGTCTGGATGGTGGACTCGCAGCGAGCTAGCAAAACTTCTTTAGAGTCGGAATCCCAGCGTTTAAGAACAGTCTGATGAACTTTCATCTAAATGTTTTAAATAAGGGTGCGAACTGCCCGGGCTCTGGCCATTCTTTGCCAGATCCTCGTCTTCGGACTCATCCTCAGAGCCCCCTACAACTCCATCTACGTCCAGGCTGGCCTTAACACCTCTACCGACGTCTTTACAACTCTGCTCAACCAACAACAATCCGCCTGCATCGCGGGTTTAGTTCTCTCCTCCATTCAAATGATTTTGCTTTTAACTCCTGTTTCGGAGTTTGAAGACATCATACTATTCATCTTGAACGGACTTGGGAGTCTCAGTTTGGTGTGGTTCATGCTGGGACAATTAAATGCTTTCACAGCAATATACATCGTGACTGTGTTGGTCGGGGGACCGCTGATAATCCAACTGGGACAGACCGCCTTGATACTGCTGAGTAGTAAGAAATATAATATGAGTTGACAGTCAAATGCCTCGCTTTTCTTTTATGTACTTGCAGATATACTTGAACAGCTCCTTGCGATTGGGCGTGAGGGGGTTCGTGTTGCTGCCGTCCTCTTTGAATAGATTTACTTTGAACCGGCCTTTCTGATAAACAGGGTCTCGAGGGTAGCTTTTATCTTAAATAACGTGCATCATCCGCAGAGAGTTAAGAGCCTCGCTGATCTCCATAATATTAGGATCTTTGACAGCCAAAGTACCAGCCACTCTTCTTCCTTCCTGCAGAGTCAAGGACGCATTCAGGTAGGCAGGGTACACAGCCTGCCAGCGCTTCGCCTTCAACAGTACTTCCTCTTTATTCATATAAATAATGTTCACTAATACTTAAACTGCTTGATGTGGCTTACTTTCACAAGGTCATTATCTTTCCACTACCCGAAGACAATGCTGTCCGTCTTCCTGAAAATTCCTGAGCCGTGGAACTTATCGTTCTTGAATTATCCTTCGTATTCTTAGCCGTTCTCAAAAGTCTGCACTCCTTTCCCAGAAAACACTCCGTTCTCCCATTCCCCCTCGTACTCCCTGGACCCGTTCGCCCGGAAGAGGACTCCGTATCCAGCCTGGACTCCATTTATGAACTCTCCCTAGTAGCGCGACCCGTCATTCCATTAGAAAATTCCTCGGCCACATCTCTTTGAATTCTTGAATTAACCAGTATAGCGAAGGGCCTCCGACTTGGGGTCAGTCCAAATATAGATACCTCTGCCTTGCTTCTTGTCTTCGTGGAAATCTCCCTGATAAACATCCCCGTTGCGGAAGTAGAGGACGCCTCTACCCTGGATGTGTCCGTTCCTAAAGCTGCCTTATACAATCTTGCCTGCGTTTTTATAGTGGATGATCCCCCTCCCGTGAGGCCTCCCGTTTTTTACATCGCCGATGTAGTAGTACTCCTCCTTTTAGATTGTAGTAACATTCTAGGTGAAAGTCTTATGAGGAGGTATGACAACAGGAGAGACCTGCCTGCAGGCAAGTAAGTTCTCTGAGAGAAATTCAGAGATCCATTCCAGCTAGGAGTTGATGGTCTAGCGCTGGTAATCTAGGTCCTAAAGATAGTTCTGCAGTTATTGGCTGCTCCTAGATTAGCCAGAAGGAGTGGGCTTGAGGGTTTAGGGGTCCAGCCTATCGATCAGAGCGCTAAGGCCTTCATTGAAGGACTAGACTGAGTCGTAGGAGCAGGATTTGAGCCGGTCCAAAATAAGCTATTCGAAGAGCGAATTCTCTTTGCGGAGGTGCTCGTTGCTCTTAGAGGTTATGAAGTCCTTGATGAGTGAACTCAGGCGCTAGTGGAACTAAGACAGAGTCTTCAAAAGACCTTAGTAGGACTCAACAATCCTGTCGACTAGCTAGTTCCGATCAGCACGAACGTCCGACTACTGGCAGTACTGCTCATTCATTCGCTGGATGAATTAGTAGATCTATACTGAGTCGTGTCCCTTGTGTGAGTTGTTAATTGTCAGACATAGTGAACAGATCAGACCATGATTTTTGCAATTGGAGTCGACACAGACGAAGGTGGGGGAGTGAGTAGGGTGTGAAGCGCATGTGTAAAGCTGGATGAACTCGTTGAAACGCGTTCTGAATTATTCACCCGTTTCCATCTATTTTTATATGTAAATTAAGGTTGTAGAGGAATTAAGCGATGCCTTTCCAGTGCCGCCCCACGATTGGGCTTCAAAGCAGGCTGGTCTGCTTCAAGGCCTTTTTTCTGATCTTGCCAAAAACTTGTTGTCGTAGCATGCAAATCTAGATCACTTTTTTGTGAAAACTCCAGTGCGAATTCCACTACTGGGGAGAGGGCCAGGCCCCGTGATAGACTTCCTGCTGGACTCAGGAGTGCTGGCGGGGTATTCTAGAGGAGAAGGTAAAATTCTAGTGAAAAACAAAAAAATGAGCGATGTCATCTAAATTTAAAACCATTCCTATTAGCAGTTGATAAATCCAGGACACTCCGACTTGGAGCTCTCCCTCTTCTCCAAGGTCGCCATGAGGCTGCAAGTGAAATAGGCTGTCTGCACCTTCCTCAGCAACTGTCCCAACGACGACCTGCTCTACTACGGGACGTCGATGCTGCTCAACTTCAGCATGGGTCTGTCTTACCTGAAGCAGGGCGTGGCTCCGACTCTACAAGGAGTGATGGAGAACATGGGTGACCTTCCTGAGAGCAGTCTGCAGCAGATAAGGTCATAAGCAATAAGATTGTTTTAAGGCTAGAATTTCAACCTGAGACTTCAAAGTGTTTAAGGCAAAGAGAACTTAGATCTGGACCACTCCATCAAGTTTCTTATTATTGAAAACTAAATCAACTAGGAGGCCCCCTCCTTGCACGATTTCATCCGCAGAAGGAACTAGGCCTTGGATAATGTCCTAACTCCCCACCTACAAAAACTCACCTGGAGCGAATTGTCAAGATAATTGAGAGAACTGACCCTCAAATAAAAAGTCGGTTTTGAATTTGAGTACCAAACTTAATAAGCATGATAAGCCACTTCCTCAAGGAGGGAGAATTGGTGATAGAAACAGCCAAAGCTCTAAAGTAAAACGACATAGCAAGAGTGTCAATGCTGGTAAAGGCGCAGGAGGAGGCGGACTAGTAGGTGTTCCCACTGCCCGAGTGCGTGCGGGGACTCTACAAGGACTTGGGTAGCCGCGTTTTATGTGTAAGAAGGTTGTTTTTCGGTAGATATTTTATGGGAATGGTAAAGGGAGGAAAAGGAATCGAACTCCTCCATAAAATAAAGAGCTCCATGAAGAGACAGCGCGAGGGTGAATGGATCTGGCTCACCAGCTGCAGCAGCGGGGCCGCCATCCTCAAGGAGCAGAAGTGGCAGGGCTAGGACTAGGAATGGTGATTCATATCATCTTGATATTAAATTTATTAAATCATATCATTCTCAACTCATGGCTGCAATTATGTACATAGCTGGCACAATAGGGTCATCGGCCTGGAAACTCACCTGAAATCATGATATGTGGCAGGAAAGAGGCAAGGAGTGGTTACTGGGTAGAACCAGCCTAGATCAAGGGAGGATGAAGTGCAGGCCAAATGTAACTTGCCGCTTACTAGCACTGCTCCAAGGAGATCAATTCTAATTATTATGGAGCAAATGAATTAGTCGAGCATAGAGCTTTAACTGGAAGTGTTCACTGCAGTTAATGAAGTTGTGTTCTTGGCCGGCGACCACCCCAGGCTGGGCAACTGGGACGTCGCCCAGGCAGTCCCTCTCGTCACCAACGAGCTAAGCTACCCCAAGTGGACGCTCCTCGCCCCCTTAGAATTCTCTTTGAGTAGGACTGTTATCAGAAACTCGCTTCGAATTTAAATTCTTCAAGAAGGTCGGCAAGTTTATTTAGTGGGAAAGCCTACCCGTAAACAGGAAGTTCAAAGTAAGTTCCAAACGCGCTCTGCTGAAGATGGTTTGGTCTAACCCCAAGGGACGCTAGTACCGAGACCGACACTGCGCTGACATCAAAGAGCTGGTTCCCTCGCAGGACAGCCTGGTCATTTTTTAGTGGAGGTAAAAAAATTATCTCAAGATGGATTTACTCAAGGACAACTTCGACAGCGACGTAAAGCTTTAATAAGTCATAACTAAGCGACGACAGCGAAGAAGACAAGAAGAGGTACTCGGGCAAGTCCAAGGGCAAGAAGTTTCCCAGTTAGTTCGGCACTGACCTCATCAAGCAGTACCAGAAATAGATCGCCATCCAAAACAGGAAGGAGAGTGTGAGCTTCTTTTCTGAGCAGATGGAGATCGTTCTGCTGGCCGAATAGGAGCCTGGATAGGAGATAATGAAGGAACTGGCAACTAATCTGTACGAGCACAAATTCTTAATTTGGGTTAAAGGCAAAAAAGGGCCTCAAAGAGACAATGTGCACTACTACTAGGACCACCACGAACTCAAGCTCAGCCTCAACTCTGTTTTTTATTTCAGCAAAACCACCTGCTCACAACTCTTCTTGGACCGCATCCACAAGGGTAGGGTCTCCATGATCGCCCTATTCAACATCTAGTAATTACTGCAGATCCTCAAGGCGCTGGACTACAGAGTCATAATAGAGGATGTACATTAGGATTTGAGCGAGTTGAAATTACTTCAGGTCGATTATTTGTAAGCGAAATCGATCCATTTGTTCAAGAGTGTGGGAATCAGCAATAAGTTTCACCCTCGCAAGCTCAAGCCCTCTGAGGTCTTGAACAGCATCCGTTAAACTGACAAAAATCGCATAGTTCTAATAGATTTCGATTGTTTATGCCCTTAGGATCTCGAGAAGGGAGAATTAGCTTTTAAATAACTAAAGCGGCTGGCACAGAAGCAATCTACGTGCATCTTCATGCTGACAGAGCGCTCCAAGGAGGAGATCAATAGTCTCGCAGAGGGAAATCTATTCTAGGAGTTCCTACTAGTTTCATTTAGCAGCAATACGTTTATGCTGAACGGGTCATGGCTGACATTATAAGTCGAGCTGGACAGGAGAAAATTCATAAAGGCTGCAATAAAGATGCATTGCATCCGTAGAGGTCTCATTGATTATTTTTTGGTGTTTGGCCGTGCTAGCAGTTAGTGGCTCTTCTAGGAGTTCATGGATTTCACTAATCTTAATATCAGCTTTTTCAAAAGATAAAATTCCCTCTGCGTGTCAGTAGGAACGTAGCGCAAGGAAAGTCTGGCGAGAGTGTTCGTGGAGGACTGGGAGTGCGTGGTGGGACTGCTTGAGCGCATGAATCGCAAAATTTAAAGTTTCTGAAGAATTGTATTAATGTCTATTTATAGTGGATTTCCTACCCGTCAACTCGAGACGCTGTACAATCAGCTGGTCCTGGGGCTTATCGAGATCTTGCACCAAAGGATCCTCAAACTCTACAAATCAGAAGTCTGCGAGGAGGAAGCCTTCAAGCTCGCCCTCCTCAAGCTTTTCAAGCGAATGAACTCTCTCTAACAAAATAAGCACCTGGACCCCAAATTTTCAACTCCAATCCAGCCCCTTTGCTCCTTGCTCTAGTCTCTGCCAGCCAGAGAGCCGCAGCTGAGGGGCTCTGTCTCCACCTAGAAGCCGGAGACGAATTTCGATCTGCCCAGTTTGAAAACTATTCCTTAGTTCAATATGGTCTATGTCTCCACACCCTTCAGTGCAAAATCAGGAAGCCGGGGAGTAAGCGCCCCGAGAGCGCGACTGCCCTCGGGGATCGCGGAATTGGAGGGCCGAGATCATGTACTATCGAAAATAGTAAATCAATGCCGAAGAAAAAAAAGTAAATGCCGTGGTAAAAAGCCACGTTATTAGGAAAAAAGCTGGATAGGCTGAGTATTATAATTTTAATAAAATGATTCGCATTTAACACCGCCACTCTTTTAAGTAATTAAGCCGGCCGAGGATCCTCAACCGCCTCACTCCGTCAGGCTCAACCGGCAGTCTATAAAAAATGCTAGTCAAGAACAGAGAGCCAGAGAAGTCTAGCTTGTTGAAAAAGAATGAAGTGGTGGTCGACACCACCAAATAGTAGACGATAAGCAGCAAAATTAGAGTATAAAAGTTGATAAACTAATTGGCGAAGAAAAAACTTTCAAATGAAATTCTAAGAATGAAATTGGCCACACTCAAGGAAAACACCTGCAGCCTGAACGGTGAGGCGGATAAGCTGTAGCAAGAGGTGAGGAGCTAAAAGCGAGACCATTTGGCTCTCCGCAGCAGACTCTAGAGGTTAGCGGCTCATTACGTTACATCAAAAATGAGATGAATTGATTTTAATTATATTACAATATTCCACAATTAGCAATTATCCTTTTCCCCCATGGATACTGTCCGTTCTGCACACTTTGCCGAACTACTCCTCTTCCTCGTCGACCTTGCCGCAGCCAGGCACTGGCGCAAAGCCAAGTCCCTCCTCATCATTGGCAGCAAGCCCAAGAATCCAGCTCTAGCCTGGAAGTAGCTGATAGACGAGTTTCGCCATTCACTGGGCATTTCTTCGAAGAAGACGATCTACCTATTTACCAAATAGGGGAAGAAGATAATGTCAAGGAAAGATCTTTCTGGGGCCGACAATATCATTTTGGTAAGCCATCAGCCCATCATCTACATCTCGCGAGAGTCTGCCCTGGAGCTCTAGACGTACTCGAAGCAGCTGACCTGGAGACTGGATGCGAAGTAAAGAAAGCTACGAGTGTGCTAGCCGCTAAGCCTCTCTTCAACTCAATTATCTGATTTATAGATTAACTAAAAATAGCTATAATAGGACATTTAACTCGTCTATCAAGAACTTATAGACACAGCCACGGCTTAGTGCTAAGGTCGACAACTACCACACTCCTCTCACCCCGCCACCCAACTCCGCCCTTACAAGAACTAAACCATCTAAAGTTACATCATATTCAAAAGTCTAGAGAAACTGGGGGGATAGAGCGGCTGGGTTCGTATGAGCATCGTGGAGGAAGTCCTGCCCTTGATGCTGGGTGTGTCGGACTTCCTAGTTAAGAAAATTCTGAGCTTGTTCAAAAGCTATAAACGCATCCGCCTCGAAACCTTTTAAATCATCATAAGCAAGATTAAAGCCTCCAGTACTGATGATAAGTTCTCCATCTTCCTGCAGCTGGTCGATAAGGACAACGACGGCTTTATCACTCGCTAGGAAATTTAGGACCTGCTCAACGAGTGCATTTAAAAGTACGTGCACGCTCCTGAGGTGGTAAAGTTCGTCAAGGAGTACGTTGGGTAGAGACTGGTGGGAAAAAATGAGGGAAGAGTGTAAACACAGGGACTTGAAGTTGGGGATAAGGAGGAGGTGGTGAACTGGATAACTGAGATCCTCTGATAATCATGTGGCCTTTTCTTGCGATAGTTTAATCATGTTTGTTTTAGCCCTTATGCTGCGTAACAAAAGGTCAGTCACCTATTATCTCACTCGAGGGTTATCCTGTAGCTTGAGTAGAGTGTCTCGCGTTTCCGCTTGGGCCTATAACCTCTCAGCCTGGCTGCGCAAAATTTTCATTTTTTAGTGAGTTTACATCTTAAGGTCTCTGATCTTATCAAGCTCTTTAATTCTTGCCTAGGTTATTTGTTGGCTGTCGTAGTGTTTCAGGAAATCCCTAGGCTACTTGCGAGTAGTGATAGATCGATCCTAGTCCTTAATTATGCGGTTGTGGTCGGCGAGTCGCTTGGCATGCTCGAGGTAGCTTATGCCCTTTTCCCTGAACTCCTCAAGACTGGGGGCTCTCCGGCTGGGAATGACCTCGGTGGCGGCAATTTGCTTGATCTTGGGAATGTGTTTTTCCTTCACGTTTTTTAAGAATTCGGTTTGTTTCTATTTGTTTAATTAAAAGGTGTATTTTTTCTAGGCTTAATTCTCCGCCCGCACTCGTTACTCCTCGTCAAGCAGCTTCTGCCAGAACATTGACCCCTCCGGAGCAATATATTCGCTCTTCCCTGTCTGACGCGCCTGCTCCCGGTTCAGTTTCCGGTTTTACAGCATTTCCGAGTACTCTTTCTGGTGGCGTTCAATTTCCTAACGGTCGAGGGCAGACTTGCTGATTTTGATCTGCCGCAGTTTATTGGACCTTTCCTCGATTTATGGGAGGACTATTTTTTACTTGTAATTGTCTTAAATTTTCTGAAAGAGAGGCTGACGTTGATAAAATTATTTGAGCTTCTTGTTGCCCTCCACGATCTCCTCCTTCCGCTTCTCTTCACGCTACTTTATCTTCCGTATCCCCTCCTCCACCATCATCAGCCGTTTCTCCTTTTGCCTTCGATCTGTTTCAATCTGCTATTGCCTTTTTCGCTCCTCCTCCTCCTAGACTAGTTTGCTTTGTTTTTCTCTGCGCTAGGCCTCTCGCTGTTATCGCTCTCGCTTCAACTTGTGGAGCTTGGCCAGGTCGATGCTGGCCTATTTCTCTTACCTCAAGAATGATTCCTGCTATTGAAGTTCGCTCATGTCCTTGCTAAGATCGTTTAACTTTTTCCGGAGCCTTTCGCCGCCCTTCCGAAAATATCTAACTCCAGAACTCCTAGTTTCAGAGATAGGACTTTGAATCCTAAGCAGATTATTTTCGAGGAGATTCTGGAGTCGGCGATCGGCGGAGGCGAGGTGGGCTGCTGCCTGGTTATTGGCTAGGTCTGAATTAAGTAAAGAATTAAAGTAAGTTTGATAGAGAGGTTGTTCTTCCAGTTAATTTTACATTATCACCGTTCATTTATCAGCGGATCACTACTCCCACGAACACCCACACCGAGGCCATGAACCCGGGGTATTTGAAACAACGCACGCTCAGCACAAAGGACACGCTGTCCTTCAGGAAACTACATATATCAGTTATTTGGACTTTCTGCCAAACTTCCTACAGAGTGGTGAAAGTCAGATTCAGGGGGAATCCGTAAAATTAATCCTAGGCACCTGCTTACGATTTAATCCCATTCTTGATCGCATCGAGTCGCCGTACATTGTTCATATAGTTGTCTTTAGAATTGGGCTGCAAAGGACTGTCCAGACCGCTGACCTTACTTTCATAGCGAAAGACTTAAAGAAACTATAGGAGCTCATTCCTTATCTTCAGACTTAGGTGGTTGGCGTATTAAAAGTCCGTGGTCAGTCGAAAATTCTCGAGCCGGTACTGGGTGATCTTGGTCCTTAAATAATTTTAGATGTCGTTGTTCAAATCCAAAATTAGATCGTCCGAAGGCTTCAAGTAGAGTTCAGGCCAAATCGCCTTTTACTGCACTCGGTCGATCTCTCCCCTATCGTTGTAAATCCGAGCCTACAGAATTTACTTACTTAAAAATGGACGCCATAATGAGTTGTCCGTAAAATCGAAAATTAAGTCGCCAGGTGATACTGCCTCCTGCAGGTTAACAAGCACGTTTTCAGGAGTGATGATGCAGCCAACCTCCTGCATTGGACAAGTCTGATCCTGACTATACTGTGAACTCTGTTTAGCCCTGCCTGTCTTGAAGCAAAAGCAACTAGTCTAGATTTAAACTTTGTGGTAAAAGTAAGGTTCGCCAGTTTCAGGATCCCATATCTCGTAGTTCCCGTTGTCTTCGATCCTCAAAACCATTGCGTATTTCCCTTGTGGCCACGCCATCCCCAATATCAGGTAAGAGTGGATGTTCCTTCTCTCATTCACTTCATCGGCGAAGTTGAAGTAATTACACAGGAGGATCGCATGCGATTAGCCCGCCTTGGCCAGTAGGAATTCTTAAGCCGACAAGTGAACCTCGGGGATGGACTAGAGGAAGCCGGCGTTGCGTTTCTTGGGAATAAGAGACACGAAGTGTGCGACTGGTGAGTATAATACTTTTCGAGTGACTGTACCGGCCGTCCTTCTTAAACTATTAGGGCGGGGCTAAGGGCTGCAAGAAGCGCGGGAAGAAGACGCTTTTCCCTTAGACGTTGGTGGCAAACAATTTAATGACTCTCCGTTTAAGCATCGGGCTGTTCTGGAGCTAGGTCAGCCAGTTAACCCCGTGGTTCAAGAAGGTAGTCTGCTCCGAGCCATAATTTATTTTTAGATCTATGTTGTCAATGGCTAAGTTTGTGAGTGGTTGAACACTGATATCGATGGATAAATTGGTGGGAATAGCAGGCTGCTAGGATACATCTTCCCTTACCTTCTAACCTTCGAAGAGGTCGACCTTGAGGAGAGAGTAGTCGAACAAGACCAAAGGGCGGTTAATCCTGATAAGGGAATTGAGTTTGGGCAGATGAAGAAGAGTACTGAGCTAGACGTCGGTGTGGCCTAGGTATAATTTAGAGTATTAGCGAGTGATTTTAGCAGTGCCGGGTACATTGATCTCCTTTACTCTTTTGTCAAACAGAATTATCGACACCTTCGACCCGTTCGAATAAAGGTTCTACAAATCCTACGGCTTGTTGCTTAGTTGCAGATGGAGAGTCTCATTCCACTCAGGGTACGGGCCCTCGCATGTCCCCGACACAATCACCCCTTGGTGCACTCCCTTTATGAACTGCTTTATTTCCACCATACAGTTTATCCGCTGCAGAGTCAATTTCTCTCCTTCGGGTGCAATATTTGCTTGGGGAAAACCGGGATACGGCTGTAAACCTCCTGAAGGGTAACCTGTCGGTTGATAACCTCCAGGCTGGAATACTCCAGGCTGGAATCCCCCAGATTGGAATCCTGCTGATTGGAATCCCCCTGATTGGAATCCTGCAGATTGGAATCCTCCTGGTTGAAATCCTCCTGGTTGGAACCCTCCCGAAAATCCTCCTGGTTGGAACCCTCCCGAAAATCCTCCTGGTTGAAATCCTCCCGGTTGAAATCCCCCTGGTTGAAATCCTCCAGGTTGGAATCCTGACATACCCGGGTAAGGTAGTCTATTATTAAATTGATTTGGATAAGGCTGCGGCCCCTGTGGTGGCACAAATAAGCTCATAATAAAATTGCGGGCCACATTCTGAGAGTCGATTAATTGCACCAGCCGATTGAACTAGGCTTACCTTTTGGTTTTGAATTGATTAATTTCTTCGATGGCCTCTTATCTGAGGGGGATACCGGTGGCCGAGCCCAAGTGTAGGTAGATATCGAAGAGGGTGATGGCCTATTTGACGATGAGGGTGGGCTGCTGGAATTTGGGGGCCAGCTTTCTCTTCTGCGTAAAAAATTATTAAAGGCATACCACTAGAGGGTTAACAGCCTGTTCAAAAGTGAACTCAGATACGATTTCCTCGAGCAGTTCAAAGATCCTGCCTTGCTTCCTGCTTTTTAGCCTGAATTTCTAGCTGAGCTGGAGTTGCCTGAGCTTCCTCAGGAGGGAGGCTGCCCTTTAGACCAGCTCGGGGGGCTGCTCTGAGAACATTCCTTTGGTAGGGTCATACAAATTAGGGTTATCCTCTACGGCGCGCTCTATGTCCACATCTAGCAATTATTTCCGAAGGACCATCTACAGCTTTTCGCTGGCCTAAATCTCTGCCTCCGATATAGGAATTCTAACGCCTGCCAGATCTGGATTTCTTTGTCTTGCCTTCAGAAGAACTAGTCTCCTCGATATCACGTCGCTGTATGGCATCAGCGAGAACTCGTACTGGGAACGATCCTATAAGAACTAGGCCGGCCCCTCCATGCTCTACTTCGTAAGGTGCCGGGGATCATTCAAATCATTCAGATAAAATTCCTAATTCCAAACCCGTTTTTAGGCCTAATAATCTTATTCGACGGTTGATACATCGGAGACGAAGGCTGAAGAGGGCATCTTGCCGGATGAGGCAGCCCACTAGGCCTTGTACTCCAGCAGTCCTGAAACCTGATAAGATTAATTCAACTTTGCCAAGGTCTCGGCATCCTTATTCTTTCTGAGTAAAGCTTTATACTAGTTAACTTTCCTTGAATTTTTGTAAAATTTGACCTGCCTGTAGATCTTCTCGCTGCCGTTCACAGTCGAGCTCAAGGCTCCTGGCACCTCCAGACTGATTTCGTCAATGAAAATATCGATTAGGGAGTGCTTGAAAATCTGTAGTTTGAGATTGGAGGGTCGTGTGAAGCAAAACACTGAGAATTTGTAGTTCAGGCTGATAGTGAATGAGGGCCAATCCAAGTTTTGAATTTCGGAGTTGCCGATGTGCTAATTATTAACGAAAAGTTTGCAGTAATAAGACTCCTCCTTTATAGATTATCGTCGAGAGATTTACCACTCTGGCAACGGCATATCCTATCTTCCCTTCTCCATTGATACTTTCTAGTTCGCCAAGTGAAGGATCACCTGTTATTTATTCTCGCATAGGTAGTTCTTAACCACCAGTTTGAATGGCACTGTTACCATCCCAACCTTATTTCGAACTGCCTTTATTTGGTTCCAGAGCTATTTGGCCTGTGTTATATCATCGGTGAGTTGTTGGATCTTTTCTTTGTACTTCATTTAGAGCAGCCTGCTCTGCTCATCCAATCCCCTCTGCCGCTATCTTATTTAATCAGTTTGCTCTTCTTGCTATAACTAATCCAGCTCCCTCAGGATTTGGTTCCTGGCCAAAGAGATGGCGGGAAGCTGGGGGTGCAGTCTCTCCCTGTTGAGACTCTCGACTATGGGAATCAGTTTTTCAAAAAGAGTGTTCTCCTAGTTGTAGAGTGGATGTCGGTTAAACCTAAGTTTACCTAATTGAATTACTAATTTATAAGGCTTTTTCTTGACCTGGTTCTTGCGTTCGCTAAGAACCGCATTCCTGACGAACGTCTAAAAGGCTGGAGGGGCGTTCAGGTTGATGTCGACCAGTCGCGATATCTTTTCATCGAAAAATTATTACTAGCTGATCAGTTAACCCTATTCGTTGAAAAAGTCATGCCTTTAGTCCTTGCTCAGCCTGTACTACTGCCTTTAATTATTTCGCAGTCGAGTTGTTTACTACTCACTCTACGTGAAAAGTCCGTCCAAGTTGTTCAAAATTTAAGTCGAATCTCCTTTCCTGTCCTGCCACTACCTGCCTAGCTTCTTGACCATCATCGGGTTCTTATCTATCCTAAGTGAATTAGTGCCACAAAATTCATGGGGAATATTGAACTGGTAAGGAGTCAAACAGTGGTTTATTTAAAGATGTGATCGAGTCGATCCACGTCGACTTTAGCAGGCCTAAAAGTGCTCGTGATTCCTGTTTTGGCTTATGGAGGTCTGTTGTAATCCTCTCTCATTCAAATTAAGAAATGAAAATTTATTGGGAGAAGCAAGGCTATGATCGGCTATGTGGTGTCCATGCCATCAATTCGTTGCTACAAGGGCCTTTTTTCGACGCGTCGACTCTCGCTTAGACTGCTCTGTAACTCGATCGAAGATAACAAGAATTTTTAGGTTCAGCGCTAGCCTAGTCAAACAATGTTTCCATCGACGGCAATTACTCGATTCAAGTGCTGATCTAATGCCTGAACAAGCTAGGTCTGAGCGTAGAATCAGTGGACTCGTAGATAAACAAGAACCCGGGTAAGCTGCTAGAGATGGAGGGGTTCATCTGCAATTCGCACTAGCACTGGTTCAGCATCAGGAAAATCAGGGATGTCTGGTACAACCTCAATTCAACTAACTCTACTACACCTTAAATCATTTCCGAATTCTACTTCGGCGCCTTCCTCTGCTCAGTCAAGGAGAAGGGCTACCACATCTTCGTCGTCAAGGGCAAGTTCCCCGCCACTTCCGAGAGCCATATGCCTGCTCTCAATAAGAATCAGCACTGGATGAATGAATAGTATATCAAATCGACTTGCGAGAAGCGCATTAAATAAAAAAAGTATGTGATAAATATCGGGGCGGAGGATTAGGCCTCCGTGGAAGAGGCCATTAAGCGGAGCATGCAGTCCCAGAAAAAATAATAATTCGAGCTTTAGAACTAGAAGAAGAAGTAAACTGTATAGGACAAGGTGGTGGCTTTTGCAGGGAAGGGGCAAGTGATGACAGTCGGGAAAGTAACAAATTATACTGGATACATCAAGATCAACCCCAATCTAGACCCCTAGGCCTATTTCGCCTATAAATAACACCTTAAATAGAAGTTTTTAGAAGTCCCCATGCCTCCCACAATCACCCTAAGATTCGTCATTTTTTCCATCAAAGTTTCCAGAGAGTTCAGCCTTACGGACACTGTATAAACTCTATACGACTTCGTGAACAGCGTAGTGGAGGAAGGAGATTTGATGCCTTGCGAGGAGTTCGTGCTGTTGGTGCGACACCCAACTAGGAACCTTCTGGTGATGTAGTAGAGAGTGGGAGAGCTGGGGATCTAGGACGGGGATCAGGTCTATGTCTAAAAAATAAAGGACTGATGAAAATCATTAATTAATGTTGAATGAACTCTAAAGGTAGAATAGCTGCTTTTGCAATTTCATATTTCTCCGCTGCAACTTCCTGTTCGACTGCCTCTCCTCGTATGCCGTCTTTATCCGCTTCTACCTTGCCGCACGCCGTCTCGACTCAAAGTAGCTCTATATTGCCTCTCGGCATTCCGCCTCCTCGGCCAGGATCTTTAGCCGCTGCCTTCTCTTTTCTTGGATCTTGCTGTTCTGCTCGTTCTTCAACCTTTCTTTGAGGAAATGTGAATCCTAACGGACGAGCATGGCGGCATTCAAATTTTTTTTGATGCTCCTCTACTTAGATTTGGAAAGAGACTCGAGCTGGGAATCCTTCATTTTTATCAGTTTATTTCTGGAGTCTCTGAGACTATTCTATCGAAACTATCTAATTACAGACTAGTGATGCAAACGCTAATGCTGAGTCTGGTTATTAATTTCTTTTAGACGCTGGTTGAAGAGCTACTTGCGAGCCCGAGCCTTTACACTTTTTTCGCTCTTTCGTTTTATGAAATCTATCCGGTTCGACAATTATAGCCATCTCTACATCTCATTCCTGCGCACCAGTCGAAGCGAATTTATTGTCCCAGGCAGGGCTAAATTGGAATGCTCCCCGATTGGCATGTAAATTTATTGATAAATGAAGAGTGTAAATCAGCTCAAGGAGCAGGCAGATTAGTACCTCCGCAAGCACCGAATCATTGAGCTCATGGAAGACCTCTGCTCGGATCTGTGCTTCATGCAGCCTGAAAACATAGAGTCCTTCTTGATCGAGCAGCTCAAGCTAAAGAAAACGCAAGGTTTCAAAACTGGAGTAATAGCGAAGGAGGAGGTGGGGAATGTTTTCACTCTGTTCGACCTCAGGAGAAACGGATATATTGACAGAGATCGATGCAAAGACGCCCTACGAACACTAGCTCATAACGAGTTTGAATTCAAGGAAGTGGATAACGCAAAGATTCCTTAGAAAGTTGACGAGGCGATGTTCATGAGTCTGTGCGAGAGCATGCTGGGACTGAAGCTGAGCTGATTATTCAAGTCAAAAGTCAACAATTACAAGTCATCTTTTCGGTCGACCCTCCGCTTATTTGGAGCTTCCTCTTTTTAAAACTTTATAAAACTGAAACATTCTAGTCTTTTTCTAAGCGTGAAATGGGCTTGTGCTTTTTCATTAGCCTCTCCACCAGGCCTCTCACAGACTAGCTTATCATCTCTCCACTCTTCGCACTCACCAAGCTGTAGTTCAACTTACGGCTTTGGCAGTACTCAGCCACGGTCTTCTCTTAGACAGTTGCTGTGAGGTCGGCCTTGTTTGCTAATATCATCAATTCCACCTCTTGTTCGGCGTATTTATTAATTTCCTAGAACCAGAAATTTTCAATGTCATTGAATGATTATTGATTAGTTGTATCGAAGACCATGAGAATTCCGTGGGCGCCCTTGTAGTAGGCACTCGTTATCGTTCTGAATCGCTATTGGCCCGCTGTGTCCCAAATTTGCAACTTCACAGTCCGTCCTTAAACTTAAAGAGTCTTGAATTTAAAGTCCACGCCGATAGTCGCCAAGTAGCTTTATCCGAAAGTATCGTCAGCGAATCTTCTCAGCAACGCCGATTTTCCTACCGCACTATTCCCCACTATCACAAGCTTAAATACGAAGTCGGGTTATATGCTCATTATTAATAAATGCTCCACAGCCATAATCAATCAGTCCCACTCGCCCCACATAGAAGGGCTGTCTATTATCCGCCTACAGGCACCGGCCGCGACACCTACATCATCAGCGATAACGGTGGAACTAATATTAAATACAGAGCACAGGGCGTCCAAGAACTAGGAAACTACATGAAGTTCGGGAAGGTTCACAGCGCGATAAAACCTTCGAGCGGGAAAAGATACCAGAAATACGTATCGGATGGTACGGGGAGGGACAATTATGTGGTCGACAAGCACGGAGGCCAGTTTTATGGTTTTAAATAAGGCAATAAAACTCTTGGATAATTTTTCAAATCAATAAGGGACCACAAACCCGTCCCCATAGACTAGCTGGTCAGGGAGCGGGACAAAGACGCCTAGATGTCCCTCTACCAGACCGGCAGGAGCAGAGCACTCTCCAAGCCCAGGAGCGAGCGCAGTCGCTTCGAAGACCTAGTCAGGCAGTAGAGAATGCGGCTATTTAAATGAAATAATTACATGGGATTTTTTATTATGATATCAGTCCTATTCGCCTTAGGGCAGGCCTACAACCCGACCTAAGCTAAACAATTCGCCTACCTATCCAATATCGCCTACTCAAAGGCGTCGGACATCCAGGCCTGGAACTGCTCGCTCTGTGGTAATGTAAAGTTGACTGACTTAAAGGTTTTCGAGAACACTACTGCTGATATCCAATCGTATGTGGGGTACAACGCTGGATCTAAGAGTTTTGTGGTTGCGTTCAGAGGGTCTGTGGACACCAAGAACTGGATTCAAAATCTAAAGATATCGCTAGTGCCTTATGCAGGCTGTGCCAACTGTATGATCCACTCTGGATTCCTCGAATCTTATAATATGGTTGACTCGTTCGTATAGAACAGTCTTAAGATCTTGACCACTAAGTACGGCGCTCTACCTGTCTATGTCACTGGCCATAGTCTTGGAGGCGCCTTGTCCATGATCTGCGCTATCCAAATTTCAAAGAGCTTCAAGCTAGGACATGTGACTACCTTCGGACAGCCGAGAGTAGGCAACGGACAGCTAGCCTCCTTTATGGACAGTAAAATACCGACTAAGTTTAGAGTAATACACTATCATGATATCGTCCCTCATCTACCGCCCTCCCCAGTATACCTGCATTCAACAGGAGAAATATGGTACACTGAGGACATGACCACTTTTAAAATCTGTTCAGGCGGTTAAGACTCTACATGTGCCGACTCAGTGCCCTTGAACAGTTTATCCACCAGCGACCATAGTATGGACACTTACATGAAGTTGAAGGGATTAGTGAGCACCTAGTGAATATTATGGATTAATTATCAAATATCCAATTGGAAAGGAAGAATTATAAGGTTCGGACTGTGGTAAAGTCGATCGAGAAGTAGAGCTAGGACGGCTGGACCTTAAATGACTACCATATAACAAAGTGCTTGGGACGAGGCAGTTTCGCTTAAGTTTATAGGGCGACGAAGATGGTTTTTGGAAAACTGAAGGAATTTGCAATAAAAAAAATAAGAAAGAGAGGGGCCAACAATTTCAAACGTTTCGGACGCAAGAACCAAGAAGAGGTAGGAACCCAGCTCGCCATGAAGGAAATTGCCGTTATGAAGAAGCTGAATCATAACAATCTCATTAGGCTTCATTAAGTCATTCTCAACCCCGACGATTAGTACTTGTATCTAGTCCTGGAACTGTGCGAGAACGGGCAAGTGATCTAGTGGGATGGGGCCAATGCTCGCTTCGTCAGATTGCTGGAAATGAAGGTGGACCGGAGAAGGCTGGTGCGCGATTCAATTAAAGCCTTGCATTACTTATTCATCAATGGAATCTTTCACAGAGACATAAAGCCGCAAAACATTTTATTTACGGAGGAAGGAGTGGCTAAGTTTGGGGACTTTGGGATCTCCTATTTCGGGAACTCCGAGGCCAAGAAGGACTAGTTCCTCACAGATATAAAGGGCACTGAAGCCTTCTATCCTCCCGAGTATATTCACGCCATGAGAAGCGACAAGCCGTTTCGCATAGCTGGGAGGCCTGTGGACATCTGGGCCTTGGGAATCACTTTCTACGCCTTCGCCTACTTAGTGCATCCCTTCTTGCACATTGGTGACAATTCTGAGTCCATGTATGATAACATTATCAACACGCCTCTCAGATTTCCAGATAGTGAATAGGAGTAAGAAGACTAAGGCGGATTTCGGCAGCTGCTCGAAAGGATGTTGGCGAAGAGTCCGTCCGATCGCATCACTGTCCAGGAAATTATATACAACAACTGGGTCAACTAAGGCTGCCAGCCCCTCGTCAGATAAATCAAGGATTAAATTGTCAAGGTTAATTAGACTTAGATCCAAGATAGCTATTCTGTGTACTCACTGCAACTTGCTCATAAATTCCTTAGAAATATGAGGCAGAAGACGTGGCACAGTCTCGAGAAGGACAAAAAGAGCGAAGAGCCCTAGGCCGACCTCCCTAAGAAGCCTTCTTTGGTGGGAATACTTAATCAGAACAGGGATGTTGCATAGAGAGATCGCCAATAGGTGCAGCCAGAGCGATAAAGGATCCGCAGGAAATCAAGAGTCTAGTCTACGTATGGGAAAGTATTTGTCTAATTCTTTAATGCTCGTCCCCCCAAAAATTATGACCTGGGCTAAAAGTCGATTGTCTTGAACGGCATCGAGCACACAGTCGAAATAAGTTTCAAGTCCAACATGTTCAACTCCTACAAGATAAGGATAAGGCGAGGGGAATCGTAGGTGGGGTGCATGTATGTTCGGGAGTAGAGCATTAAAAAGGAGGGAGAGTAGGTGTTATAGAGGGTCGCAAAGCTAATCCGACTAAAAAACGACAAAGAGTTCAGTCTCGAAGGGATCTAATATTTCACTTTACGCAGGGAGCCATGACTTTATAATAAATCATATGGATTTGTTCTTTTTCCAAATTCCTCGACAGATCTCGACCCCGCCTCGCATGAAGATCCCTTCGCCGTTGGCTTCTCCTTGGCGGAAGTGCCCTATGAAACTCAATTATTCGTCCAAAAAGATTTGCCCGTATCCTTGTCGCTTCCCTCTTTAAAATTAGCCCTAGTAGCGGACCCAAGAATTGCCCAAATTGGCAAAATTTAATTTTTCGAACACAAAGTTTTAGGGAAGGTGAGTTCTTTCACTGTTAAAGTGGATACCCTTGCCATGGAATTTGCTGTCCTTAAACTAACCTTTATAAACAAGCTAGTTTGTGAGGGCGTTAGTGACTGTGCCCTCGCCGACGAGCTGGTTGTTTATAAACAAGCCTTTGTAAATTTGTCCGTTTATTTAAACTTACCCGTATCCGTTTTCGATAGAGTCTAGCTTCAACTTTTCTTTTTCTAGGTCCAATAATCTTTCATTGGCTTTTTTCCGAAGCGTTTAATTAAGCGCCGAAGGTTCTTAGTCATCCTTTTAGAGCACTCTGCGCAAGGCCTTTTTACTCCTTGAATTGAGCGCTTTGTTAAATTATCTGGACAGATCGCGCTCTCGCAGATACTTGAGGAGGTGATCCTAGTAGGGGTTTTCGATGGGGAGCCACAAGCTTTTGGCTATAAGGAGGGCAAGATCGGAGTCAAGCTCCTAGGTATCAAGCTATAGGTTGGGGGAATTTCGGGAGCAAGCCTAAAGAGTCTACTAGGCCTTTCTCGTGAAATTTCTTCTCTCCTCTTCAATGATGTTTATCAACTAGACCTACTTCACCTTCATAGGCAGCACCTAGCCCTACTAGTAGATCCTTAGCCAGATCTACACGCTCACTTTGTTGTTGTCGTACCAAGGCGAGTTGTACGCAAGGTCCTAACTGTACTACTCGTTGAACCTCAGACAGCACCCCTGGCAGACGTAGCTTATGTTCTTGAGGACTGTGGGCTTGATGAAGATACACTCGTTGTGAAACCAGCGTTTGCAGCAGTCGCAAGCTGTCCAAAATATGTTAGCGTTAATTTATCCGCGCTGGCAGTTGCAATAAGGGAGGATGGGCTCCTAGTACCTCTAAGTGAGTTTGGGCTAAATCTTCCGCTTCTTTTTGGGCTTAGGTAAAATCTACTAAGTGAGTAGCGCTATCTGATCACTGCTGAATGCTGACGGCGGCTTTATCTTCCGCTTCAGTCGCTACTCTTGCGCCAATTTACTCTTATCCAAAACATGCTATTCGTCCACTAAGTTGAACTAATGGATAAGGATGGGGACGGAGTTGATTACACGGTTTGCCAGGTCGATCCAGCACTTGTGGTATCTTACCCAGCGCTTGAAGTGCATGAGTTTGGGGAGGAACACATTGACTTTCTGGATGCTTTAGTAAAACTAGATGGCAACCTTAATGGAGGCCTTATTGGACTCGATCCTGTTGGTGAGACTCAAAAGTTAATCGAGCCTAAGCTTAATTTTGAAGAGGTCATCGAGGGCAGGGTTGGTGCTGATGCCCTGGATGAGTTGGACGATGAGCTGCGGGAACTTAAAGTAGTACTAGAAGGGTTGTGACTTGTCTTTGTAGAGCAAGTCATGACTCTTCAAATCTTCTATCCTCTGAATGCTCTAATTGAGGGGGTTGATGAGGGTGAGGGCCTCCTCTGCCCCGAGGTCCTTCTCTAGCTACTTGAACTCCTTCACTAGCTTCTGCAATTCTCCCAGCTTGAAACTCCTCTAGGGTAGCTATATCAAAGACAATTACCCCAAAATCTACAGCAATCTATTCTCAATAGGCTCCAGAAATTATATCGCTTCTTCTTTTATTTCCTTTCTTGACCCCTACTTCCTCAGCCCAATCAGTCTCAACCTTAATTGTTGCGCCTCTTCTAGCAGTCTGGGGTTAATCTAAATGTTCTTATTCTATATTTTGGACCTGACTGCCTTCTGCCAATTGAAAACCCGCTTAGCTGTGCTTAGTTTTTGACTAACCTAATTATAACCAGGAGTTTAGGGAGCTATGCTAATAAGTCTGATGAGTTACTCCTCTGATCGTTGGTTGAAAGGGAGAGTTAGCAACTGCTCTGCAGACTATCGCCAGTTGATCGATAGCTCGAGCAGGTATTTGCAATTTTAGAATTAGCGCTCCCTTTGCAAGAATGGGTACTACTAGCAGGACTTGATGAGACTATGCAGGTCAGAAGCTGAAAAATTGAGCGGGGACTATCTGGTTTACAGTATCATCTTCTATTACTAGTGAGTTAAAAAACAGCGTTACTCCTTCCTGTTCTGTCTACAAAACCACGAGAGTTTGGCCAACAGGAACAGGGCATTCCGAGTTACGTTCCACAGTCGAATCACTATTTAGTTGACGAAGCCTTCAGCCAGCAGCCTTTTTAGCAGTTCGATGAGAAGGGACATCCTGATGAGTTAGGGGTCGAGCAATAGATTTTGAACTTGCTGGCCTATCTCCTTGAACCTCTGAAGCTTATTGAACAGTTTCTGTTGGATAGAAGGATATTGAAAGCTAAGCCTCTCACCTTTTATAATGAGCTATTCAGCCGCGCTCTAAGGAATTAGCTGCTTCAGCGTCTCCATATCAAACAAGAAGCGCAGGTCAACTGTGGAGCACTTATTATCCAAGATGCGTTCGGCCCTGTCGATCCAGGAGCGATAGTTGTTAGCCTGGTGATGGAGGTCGTCGAGGAGTTTGCTCCTGAAGCCCTTCTTCCTGAGGCCCTCGAGGAGGACTAAAGCTTACTTGGTATTTACAGTAAACTATTTTTTAATCCGCTCAATCTGGTTGAAATATTCGTAGAGAAGCATATACTGGGTCGACAATTTGCGACCCAGATTCAGTTCTCCTAGCTGCCTTGAAAAAGTCCCGAACTGCTCTTTCTGCCAGTGTTTCTCATCGTCCTCCAGGTGCATGCTTAGTCTCTATATCTGCTAGCACCCTTGCTAAAATGTTGATTTGTAGGCCTAAAATTAATCACACTCAATCTGCAGTGCCTTTATCCCATTCAGAATTTAGATGTTGTTGTTGGACTGAGTTTTCTGGCGCCCTTTGTTCGACTTTGGAAACGAAGGCTGGATCAATTTTTCGATGAGGCAGTTCGCTTGATTGAAAAGCGTTATGGCTGCATTTTAAAATTATTAAACGCAAACGGGGAGATTGAGATACTAGTTGGCTAGACTGCTAAGTTATTTCCAAGGGATTTTCTTGCCACGCTTGACGGTCCAGAGCTCTTCATCCTTCTGATTGAAGTATAGCTTAACGAAGGACTCGGATCTGAGTCGCCACAGCTAAATCCTTTTGGCTATGTCGCTAAATTGAATAAACTAATTAGTGATAATCCTGGACTGTTGGATCTGAGTCAGTTTGCTTTCGAGCTATTAGTAAGAGTTTTTGGAGTTGTTCAAACGCCTGATTTCCCGACTCAGCTTTACCACCTGCTCGATCTCCTCCTTTATTGCCTATGGAATCTAGAACTTTAGTGATTTCGCCTGGTCTATTAGATGCTGGATCTTGCTCAGATGCGCTTTGCGCTTCAGCAATTCCTACATTGATTATCGCCAGCGCTGGCTGGCCAAGACTTTGTTGTTGCGCATACTGTCGAGATGATTGTCGATCTCGGACTGCATTTGAGCATCAGTGAGGGCCAGGTGCTGATTGTTAAAAGACGAAGTGTAATAGAGGCAGGGAAAAGTGATAAAGAATTTGGCTTTGACAGGATTGTAGCCGATCTAGGCCAAGAAGTTTAGCGCTTTTTAATGTTGAAGCTCCTTGTTATGATTTCCCAAGAGAAGCCCTTCTCGCTACTTCTAACCCATGATCCAGTCCACGAATGCAAGGTACTCCTCGATTTACTCGTTCGGCAGCTTGTCGTGCTGGTAAATTTTCCTGCTCTAAAGTGAGTGTTTCACTGGTTATAAAGCTACAAGCCTATTTATCCAAAGATTATTATCGAGAAATGGCGGCCTGATAAAGTTCAGTGTTGACTCGAGTATTTTTGGGGACGGACCGGTGTGCCACATATGCGATATTGCACTCCTTCTCGCTTTTAAAATACATAATGAAAATAAATGAACACTTTATTTGTGGGATAGATTAGCCTCAATGATTTAAAGTAATTTTGTTGATAATGGAAGCTAAGCACCCATGAATGCTGTCACCCATTTCAATTTAGTTTAAAATCTAGTTATTTAGCTCAAATTTTAGCTCAAGTCCCAGAAACTCCTCATCGAACTATTTAAAAACTAGCTAAAGGCCCTCACCATCAAACTAACCGAGGAAGTCTAATCAATCCTATTCCTTATGTAGCCCAGGGCCAGGACCTTCTAAAACTCCCTTCTGAAATAGAACTAAGATCAAAAAGTCGTATTCGAAAGGCTTGAATTGCAAATTTGTTAGCTCAAACAGTAGCGATCATTGATAGCGACAGAGGCGGACAGAATATAATCCAAGGCGACTTCACTTGAGAAGGACATTGGTAGATATTGATTCATGATCGCATTTTTTCATAAAACTTTTTTAATTTAGGAAGATACTACAACGGGTCGATTGGCTTGATCCCCTTCTTTTCTAGCTCTATGTTTTTCTGTCTAATCCAGATCTCGCGAATCTGCAGGTCGTTTATATTCTAATTCGTGAACTTCAGGTAGAACCTGTTCATGTCCTCACTCAGACAGTTAGGCTAGTTTGCATAGCAATAGCCTGTCACCATCATCAACAAGGAGTAGAGCAGAACGTAGTCGTGCTTAAACTTGGGAATGTAGTTCTTGATAACAGCATACTGGTAAATTGAATCGAGCGCCCTTGCCAATAAAAATAAAGTTAATGTTCTTTTTGTAGATAGTTTAAGGAGTCTAATTGATAAAAACCCTGCTACAAACCCCCCAAGAAAACCAGCCCATTTTTTTTACTCCTTGAATATTCTCCTCAATGTACATATTATAGATTTGAACAAAAGTACAAACAGGCCTAAGAAACCTGCAAAGCATAAGCTGTCCACAGAAAAAACCTAGTTTTTCATGACCCTCGGGTTCTTTAGGATTTTTTTGAACGAAAACAGAATGTTAATACCCGACTTAACAGCGAAGCCGATGAAAAAGTTTTTGATGGTGACTTTGAGAAGAGAATGGAGACAGGAGTGGTCGTGGGAGCAGAGAGTAGTTTTATTGAGCAACTTGTCTTCTCTTGTTTCAACACTCTCCTCCTGTATTGTTTATAATTAGGATCTCATTAATATATTACAGAATCACGATACTTTATTTTCTGAAGTTTTATTTTCGATTTCCTTGAATGTTATTTTCTTCATCTCAATATATGCCTTCCTCTTAAGTATCTTCCTTTGCGAGGGGTCCGAAAAATCCTCCTTTTTCACGAACTTTAGTCCTCCCGAGTTGATGCTAAATCGCAAATAGGTGGGAGGCGGGCCGTCCTTGGTGACAATGCCGTGGTGGGAGTTGCACTTGCTGCACTTAACTCCCTCATACTCCTAAAATTTTTTAGATCTTGAGATTGAGTGGTTCTAGATTTTAATCTAATGCCCAGGGTAAATCTGAATAGCTTATTTCACTGAATTGTAGAAGCTCGCCATGCCGGAAGAGTGTTTGAATTTCTGGCTGAAAGTGAACAGCAAGTTGTTGCACACAATGCAGTGGTAATAGCCTACCTCCTCATTGTTCCAAAGGCTGCCGGTGAAAGGAATCTCCATTGCCTTGGCTTGAGTAAGATAAAGCTGGTTGGGAGTCAGTTGATTTAAAGCGAGATCAAGATTTTAATTAAGATGGAAGGCGGGTAGCTTGTGGATGTACTATTGATAGAGAGGTATGGGCTTGGAAGAACGCTTGTAGACAATCTTCTTTTTGGCTGAAGTTGCGAAAAGCGATGTACAATATTTTAGTAACATATTGACAAAGTTAATATATTTCTGATCATGAGCAGCGCAAACCTCCAGTTCGGGGAGGTCGTTTGGGCCAAGTTGGAGGGACATCCTTGGTGGCCTGCCATCGTAACTAAAAGGAAGAGGGTCGACTCACTCCTCTATTACAAAGTAGTCTTTTTTGGAAGTTCAACTTAGTACTCGGCTAACCAGCTCGTATCTCAAAGAGACGAAGGTCATAAAATTCAGGAGCAAAAAATTTATCTCTGAGGTCTACGATGAATAGCTGATCAAAAGCATCAGTTTGGCTGAAGAATATCTAAGGAAGCCGAGATCGAGTAATAGCCTGGATTCCGACAGCTCTGTGTAGTAATAGGTGATCGGGAAATTGAGTAGCAAGTAAGGCAATAACGAGACGGGATCAAGAAAGGGAGAAAGGAAGGGTCAATAATGCAAGTCAAATGAGTCAAAGAAGAGGGTAAAGAAGGACTTCAATTGCAATAACTAGAAACTAAAGGGACTGATAAATCAAATGGACAGCTCGATCGAGTCTCTAGTCAAGTACCTAAACAAGGTTTAACTCAATAAAACTTCATTCTAAATCTTGAAGCTGCACAACGTTCTGCCCATTCTCTAGGGCGCTGCTTTTGCCAAGTAGTTATCCAAATAAAATTGCAAATGACCATTGAATTTGACTAGACTTGATGATAATCAGCGCCACTTGTTTAACCTATCCTTACTCCATTGCATTTTAGTCATTGTGACTGGAATTTGTCTACGCAATCTCTTGTAGAGACCCGAGCGAAGACTCTCATAGTGCTCCTCCGCTGCACTCTGCAGCTTCTCCTCAGCCTCAGAGATCGCCTTTACTATCTTATTCACAAGGCTCTATGAAAACTATTTCTAATTTACCGTGATATTAAATTCTTTTTAAAGTTTAGCCTGTACGTTGCCGTTCTAGAAGTAATGGATCATCGCTTAGGTTTTACCCACCAGCTGGCCCTCGCGAAACCTCCACTCTGAAATCCACTGGCCCACGCTGGTTAGCAAGTTACTGGAAGTTCGGGAAATCGTCGTTGTGGCAGGTGTAGCCGATCAGCACCTCATCCTAGCTCACCTGTGTCGCTAATGAAATTTTCCCTTTAAAGTAGATTTTGAGGTATTAATTTATCTTATTTTATAATTTCCTTTGGAACTAGGATTGCTCAAAGCCCTCCTCCCTGTCCTGCAGTGTCATCTTGTTGTCCTCAACTCGCAGTGTTACGCCTTTAGATTGAATCTTTATCTGGTTTCCCTCGACCTTGTGGAAAGGGGCCATTACGAACTTTTAGTCTCCACCAACATTGACCTCTCCGAATTGTCGAGAATGTTATTGAAGGATGAGATTATCGAGGTAGCCCTATTGATCAGGAACGAGCTTAAGGAGGTCATCTCTGAGCAAGTGGAGTTCGGTGAAGGGCGTGTTAGAAACGAAGTATTGAATGATGGTCTCCGGAGATATCATTGGATATTAATTTAATTCAGATTTCATTCGAGTTCTATCAATACCTATCCCTCCTGCACCTGCTGCTCAAGCTTGCAATTTACCTTCAATATCTTAGAGTCTTTGGTCGCTATTATCGTGTGTTACATTTTCATCGCCTACAAAATTACTAAGATCTCCCCCTTCTTTACTTCGCCCTTACTCTTTATTTTTACGATCTTCCCAGTCAACGGGGAGGAGATTAGCTTTTGGTGAGTCTCCTCCTAGGAGCTTAGCGTGTAGTGGTCCTCCACAAATCTAAACTTGATCGGCTCATTCTGACTGTTAAAGACGTAGATCTAATGCTAATTCTTCTGAAAATACTCCCTCGAGGTGGTCTTCTTGTCGGACTGGATCGTTATTTTGCCTTACTCGTACTTAAACGTTAAGTTTTCACTAAGCTCCTTTAACTTAACGAGGTAACTGTTGCCCTCGCCTTTGTACTTTAGGCTGATCCTCACCGGCTCCTTCAAGAAGGGAGCAGTTGCTTCTAATTAGCAGCATCTCTCCTAGCCGACATTCCTAAAATTGATCAATTAGGCAGGGAGGTCCGACTTACCCTTAAGCCTAATGGCTAAGGCTATTGCAGCCTACTAAAATTGGCAAGTCTAATATGTCAAGAGCTAGGCCAGGTTCTATTTGATAAAGCCAGTATCATAGTTACCTGAATTGAATTGACTGTTCCCCATTATCCTCTTCAGGAACAGGATGTTGTTAGGGATCCCCACCAGCTTGTACTACGAGAGTGCCTGCTTCATCTTTTGAATAGCTTGAGGTCGCGACTAGTCGAAGGCCACGAGCTTGGCTATCATAGGGTCGTAGAAGATGGAAATGCTATCTCCGGAGCGGACTCCGGTCTCAACGCGAATGGACTAGGATTTGGGCTATTTAAGGAATTCCAGATTTCCGCTGTTAGGCAAGAAATTATTATAAGGATTTTCTGCATAAATTCTGGTCTCGATAGCATGTCCTTTGCTCTTTATTTGCTACTGGCTCTTTGGCAGTTTCATTCCGTCCGCTATTTTTAACTGCCACTCCACAAAGTCCTCTCCTGTTATCATCTCGCTGATTGGGTGCTCAACTTGAAGCCTCGTGTTCATTTCCATGAAGTAATGCTTGTTCGTCTCCAGGTCGAATATGAACTAAACGGTGCCGGCGTTTTAATATTTGACTGCCTTAGCAGCCATGATGGCTGACTTGAAGATATGTTGTTTGAGAGATTACTGGAGGTTGGATGGGGCTTACTAGACAACCTTTTGATGCCTGCGCTGAACGGAGCAGTCCCTCTAGTATAGATGGACGTAATTGCCAAAGCTATCACCGAAGATTTGGACCTAGATGTGCCTCGGCTTGGTGATGTACTTTTAAATAATGACTTTGTCGTCTTTGAAGGACTTCAAGGACTACCGTTTGCAGCTCGCCAAGCTCTACTAGAACTAGGCTAGACTCCCCACGATTCTCATGCCCTTCCCCCCGCCTCCGCTCACCGCCTTTATTAGAATCGGAAATCCAATCTTTTTAGCCTACTATTTCAAGTACGAAGGTTATTGTTATTGGCCGTGATAGCCAGGGACGCAAGCCACTCCAGCGCTTTACATTATAATTTTGCTTAGCGATTTGGATCCCATCTTGGTGATTGCCTAGGAAGAAGGTCCTACAAATTTGATAGCATTTTTCTAGCACAAATCAGCGAAAGCTGCATTTTCAGAGAGGAAGCCGAATCCCGGATGAATTGCATCACACTTGGACAGTTTCGCAACCTCAATTATCTTTTAAGAGTTTAAATAGCTTTAAGTCGGAGAGTTACCTCCTATATGGTAACCTTAAGAGGCCTATGACACGAATAGACTGCTTTTATCGATATCACTAAAGACAGCCACTGTATTTAACTGCAGCCTTTTTGCCGTCCTTAAAATTCTGCAGGCGATTTCTCCCCTGTTCGCTATCAATATTTTTTTCAACTTTTACATTTGAAATAGAAAAAACAATGGGAGGGTGTATTAATGTATAAAAAACTTAAAAATAAGCCAAGCCCAGTGTCCCTGCCAGCATAAAAAACAAACATATCTAAAAGTAGAAGTAGAAATAAACCATAAAGGCTGTGTTAGACGATCAACGGTTCCAAAAGGTTGGTAACAAATTGCCAATACAATTCGCTTACAAGAGAAGGTTGTGTATAAAAGGTGATTTCCTTGATCCAATAGTGCTAGAGCAGAAAAGGCTAGGAGTGCTTAAGCTGATGCAAATAATAGAGTATAAGTCGAAGTAGTAATTTTGCATAAGAGTAAAAGAGGAGGTGGCAGGCCTAAAAAAAGTATAGCAGTTTTGTAGTATATAGAGGCTGCTAATAAATGAAGATTTCATAATCCTAATAACAGAGTTTTACTAACAATCGATCCTCACTTACCTATCCAAAAATAAGTTTAGCGAACCCACACTAAGGTTTATCATCTACTCCATCATATAAATCCTCCATCGACTCTAGTCCAAACTAATCAAATCCCTCCTCATTGACTCTGACACCTTCTCCATTAACTCCGCAGGCTAACTCAATATCTCTCTCTACCGCTTCCTCCCTAATCCCATCCCCTATTCCTAAGCCATCTGCAATCTCGCCTACCTCCTTTACACTGGCAAGCTTCCTTACTACAATAAATCAAAACTAAAGTACATCTACAAAGAGTAAAACCTCGGATATATCTCGACAAGCTCCAAAAACTTTTTGGAGGAGCTACTGTAAAAACCCAGCTTGAAGAATCTAATGTAAAATAAATACTTCAAAGACTAACTAATTACAAAGGAGAAATCTTGTCCCCAAATAAATTTTAACGTCTGTTAGCTAATGATTCGCTTTTCCAACCTGTGTAAAAGGAATCCCTCCTTCTAATATTTTAATAAAGTTAACTCTTAGATTAAACTCCTTGGGATCAGTTCTGAGCGATCGCTAAAAGTCTATTTGGAGAAGCACTTGTTCGATGAGGAGCACACTCAAAAAATAATAAGCAGTTCAATGCAAAACAAGATAGAGGTGTATTTCCGAGGATTCCAAAGAGCAACTGCCAAAGAGCTATTCACGCAGATATTCGATTAGGACAGAAAGAACATCTAAATTGTCATAAACATTCTTGGATATTTTCAGATCGGAAATTTGTAAAAATTAATAACATGCAACTCTGTCGAAGAGGCCTTCCGAATCATTGATGATATTATTCTATGAATCAGGCTTGCCATAACTTATTCTTCTTGCTTGCCGTTGATATCATGTTGCTCTTCTGGATCAGCTTGAAAAGCTTCTACGATTTCATCCCATTACTCAAACCCCAAATAATGTTGGAAGTGCTTTTGCCCTTCTTGACTTCCCTTGCCTTGGGTGAGAGATGGTCATCAATCCTCTTCTTCTTGCAGTCGAGCTTAGGCTTAGTGTGGACGGCAGCTAGGCTCTCACCAAAGTATCTATTTTTGGGAGTTGTGCTCCTATTGCTTGAAGAATCCTTTTTTTTAATTTCGATGTTCTTCTATTGGCTCAAAGCAGATCTTTTTTTCGGAACAATTTTCTTTCTGGTTACTATCGGAGAGGTTTGCCGACTGTTGAATTTTTTTGAGTCACAGCTCGTCACCCTGTTCTTCTTGAGTCTATCGGACTAAGGGTTCAGTTTGCTTTTCAAGGGCTGCTAATCTGGGCTCTCGGAGTGGATGTTCTATTCGAATTACTTGGCTTGAATTATTAATTTGGGAGGCTTTTAGTCAATAAAGTTGATGAAATCTAAGTCGTATTGAGTCAGTTCGGCAGTCTAATTGGGATCAGACTAGTCCGTTAGACTTGTCAAGCATCTTGAGTAAGTGGAGAGGATGGAGTCAATGAACTCAGATCCGATAGGGATGTATGAGCAGTAAAGCTAGATGGCTCTTAAGTAATAATATTAAATGAGAGTTAGCTTGACTGGCTTCTAGAATCCGTTGAAATAGTCCTAAAGCTTGATTTAGTTGCCGATGGTGAAGAAGCTAAGACAGTAGAGGATGAGTCTGCGGATGATATTCTTGACTGAGAGGCAATCTTAGTTGTAGTTAATCATTTCGTTCAGGAATTGAGGTTCGATTTGCATTATTTTAGGAATTGAAGTGCTTTATAAGAATTTTCTGTCGCTTTCAGCAAAATAGAGGGAGGCAGCCCCCTTCTTTAGATTCCAGTTTCGAAGCGCCTTTCTAGCGTTTCTCAGCAGTTATCTCACATTTGGTTCATGGTTTTGCATCTTTCCTATAAGTTAGCTTAATTTTATCTATTTCAGCACAATACCTTTTGAAATTAGCAGCTGGTCTGTTGAGATTAGCATATTTAACAAATCCCTGTTGACGGCGCGGGCATTGATCATGGCCTCGGAGTGCTCGTTGAAATGGGAGATGATGGCGCACTGCTGGAGTCGAGCTCGAGCGAGGAACTATTATTTCATGAGCTTATAGCTCAAATTCGTTTCGGGATTCAAATTGATAGTCTTGCTGAAATGAAAAATAAAGGAATCCATGTAAGATCTGCATAACTCCATGATCCAAAAACTGATTAGCCGGATACCTCTGGTGAATAGCCACTCCGTTGTACAGTACTCCGCAGATCGACCAGCGCTTTATGTTAAGTCCGCTGAACGCCCCCCGCTCTAGAAGGGATTCGGCCTATTTCAAAATAGCGAGGGCGTCTTTAGGTTTGCTAGCCCTGAAAAGAGTAACGGCCTTATTGTTGAGCTGTTCGACTAGAGAGTGGAGGAGGGAGGGATTGGAGAGGAGTCTGGGGTGGCGGGTGGCGTTAATTAAATCATCTTATTTCTTGACCTATAAACATTCTTCCATTTTGAAATAGTGGCATTATTATAACATGGATATAGAAAAGTTGAAAGCCCAGATCGACAGGCTCGCCTAAACCCTTGGAATCACTTCTCTCGACAACAACCCCCAGCTCCAGTTCACCCGCAACCATCTTAACGTCAAGCCCAGCTTCGCTATTCTCACTGCTGCTATTCTCCTCTTTATGTTTCTCATCCTCATTCTCACGGACTCAGCGATCATCATGATAGTGGGGTTCCTGATCCCGTCGTACATGTCCCACGACGCGCTGAACACGGAGAGCGATAGTGACGACCGAAAGTGGCTAATTTACTGGATCGTTTTCATCCTTACCTAAGCGTTCATAGGCCCTATTTTGTATATATTCTTAAGCAATTCAGCTCTGAACTTCCTGAAAATCATCCTCATCTACTTCTTGATTTCAGAAACTACCCAGGGATATAATATCATCTATGAACTCATCAGCACCTTCATGAAAAAGCACAACCAGTAGGTCTAGCACATCATTGAGCAGGGCAGAAACAAATTCAATGAGATGACCAACAACTTAAAACCAACTTTGACCCAGCAAATATTTAAATGATTATTCACTTGGTCAAATATAAATTCCCTATGTTTTTCGACACGAAAACCTTATTAAACCTGCCTCTTGGAGACCCTCTAGTGAGATCGAAATGCTAACTGGGCACGTGCGTCTTAAAGTCTGGTCGAGGGTTAACGGTCCTGCGTGGTTCAATGTAGACAGTCTAGCCTGCATTGAAGCGAGTTTCGACCAACTGATTATAGGTGGATAGCTTGAGTTTTGGTAAGGGCTTGAGCTATTGGAAATTTAATTTGCGTCTGTTGGCCTGCCTCTTTAATTTTTTCAAATAATTTTAGGCAATGGATCTCCTAGTCTCCTATATCAAATCATACTAGGTTATCAAGAGGTCTTAATTCTTAAAGGCTCTCTATACTATTTTCAGCTTGTCATCCTAGCTCAGGCTCTTCGTCTGTGTGATATAGTCATCGCTTCTCCACATTATCTACCTTGCCTATTACTTTGACACCAAACGCTGTCGCTTTGTGAACTCCTACGCCTAAGAATTTAGCCTTATAAACATCTCTTGCACCCTCTTCTTTATTATTTGTCTGCCCAAGGTCTCGTTTGGTTACAGTTTTTCATAAACATTCATGCGAAACACGAAAGGCGCTAACTCGTTGATGCTTTTGAGGAGATCTTCATGAATGAGAGGGTTGAAAACTTTCAAGCTCTTTAGGTAGCTTAGTCTTTCCTTAATTTTTTCCATCTTTTACTTGGCGAGATGAGGCTGCCTGATGATTTCTGTTTCCTCGCCTTTAAGTTTATCAATAAGTTTAAATTCCCTAAGATTCTAAGCCAAAAGGATCTTCTTGATCTCCTAGTTCTAGATTCCTATTTCCTCGATTCTGTACTTGAGATAATCGTAGTTTTTTAAATGAGGCTCGTAAAGATATTCTTTATAAATTTTCTCCACCCCTCTCTACCTGTTTTTCAATCTATTTTAAGCAGTCTTCCGCTTCTTTTCCTGTGAAGCCTTTTTCTTCTCGTCCTCTTCTTTCACCTTTAGTCTTGGCTTCTAATCGTCCTTAAGATAAAACGGCCCTGCACACAATCCGAAGTAAGAAAGGATCCTCTGAGTAGGACGAGTCAGATGTGCACCTTGAGCAAGCAGCCTTAGTGCTAACTTTTTGTTCAGGACAATTTCTCTATCATGGCCCTTATTTTTGGTGTGGTAGATGAAGCCGAGGTGAAAGAGAAAGTTGCCGTGAGGATTTTCCCTTTTATTCATGGCGACAATCCACCAGAAGGGATTATTCCTGCAGCCGTGATTTTGAAGTTGAATGGTCAACCCTCTGAGTTTCATATTAATACAAAATCAATCATCCCAGTATTATTCATTCTATTCTTAGTTCTCGTCCGAATTCTAATGCACCTCGGTGGCGAATTAGATGTGACTATCTGAAAGGATTTCGTCTGTAAAAATCAGGTTGAATTATTTGTTTCGCTTTATCCAGGGAGCCTATGGTCTTATTTCTATCTCCAAAGGGTTTATTTCGAATAGAAGCTAATTCTTCCAGGCAGGTAGTATTTGGCTATATCGGTAATCAGGGAGTGCCAAAGAAATTTTGGAATACTGGTTAATAAGATACGCAGAATCCTTTTTTGATAGAGATCTTGTTCCAGGGTACATTGCAGGTGAGCTAATCGTTTTGATAAAGTAATTTAAATTCTTCCTCCTTGGGCCCTTCCTGTTCCTTGAGGTTAAAGAAAATCAGCTTGTTAATCTTTGAGAACTCCTCTTCTTCCATCCTGTCCTTCAGCGAGATCAAATCCTTGAGGTAGAGCTAGTAGGCCTTCTTCACATCCTTTTTGATTATGAGAGTCAAGAAGAGGTTCCACAAGGCAGCCTAAGGCTACTACTCCTAGTCCTAGGCAAGCTCAGTTTTGCTTTTGAGCTTGATGCACAGTCGAAACTACTATTATGCCTTATCGAACTATTCGTTGAGGAAATAAAGCAAACCTTTATACAAATAGTGGTGATAGGCCTTGAAAAATTAGGAGTCCACAGCCTTTCTCTCCTAAGCCTGCTTTATCAATCTCGTCGGGTCTCCTCCTTCAGTCGCGATTATCAGCGTCTCAATATAGATCTGGTCGTTTTCCTCACTCGATATTCCCTTCACTAATTAAAAGGCCTTCATGAACTTACCCGTCTTTAGATAGCACTTGCACATTTTGAGTTTAAGCTGCTGATCGTGATCCCTGCTGATACTTTCGTAGAATGTGAGTGCCTCCAAGTAGAGTCGTTTGTGAAAGCACAAGTCGGCGAGAACTTAACTCTTTATTTTGATTTGTTTAATAATTTAGTATTTGGACAAGTCCTATGAAGCTTTGTGCAAATCTCCCTCCAGAAAGTAACACTTTCCTCTCTCAAGGTAGGCCTATGAATAGTTTTAATCCAAGCTAAGACAAACCGTAAAATCGGAGAGGGCGTTCTTGAATTTGCCGAGAGACCCGTGAGCCAAACCTTTAATAAAGAAAAAAGCTGAATTGTTCTCCTCGGCCTTAGAGATGGCAGACCCGATATCCTAGCTGGCCTATTAGTATTCCTAGAAATACAAGGAAACCATTGATTTTATATAGAGCAGGGTAGCACTGTTGCTCTCTACATAGACGCCCTGCTCTATTGCCTTTTTGGCATTCATGACGGCTATAATCTAATTCTCGATATTGGTTTTTGCACTCAGAATGTAGGTGATCGCCTTGAGAATGAAAGGCTAGACCTTGTTAGGCAGAATCTAGGTGGCCTTTTGGCAGCTCAAAATGGCCTTTTAGTATTAACAGTTGTTCAGCTAAATGAAAGCCTGGAGGAAGACTGCATTGTAGGACATGATTTGGCTATCCTGCTGCAGACTCTGATAGAGTGAGAAGCTGTCTATGATCCTCTTGTTGATGAAATAGCAGTATGCCAGAAACCCCTTGAGCTTCCTCTCGATAAATTCGTCCTGTTTCAGCTAGGACATAGTCTGCAGGATTTAGAAGGATTAAGAATTCTTTTTCTTCATCATTCCGATCACTGCTTCGATAAATAGCTTGTACTTGTAGATCTCTCCACTCTCGCTCTAACGAATCTCGCATCGATTCAGGAGGTGCAAGGCGCTGTAGAAGTCTTTTTGGTCGATCCGTATCCGGCTCAGCTAAATTAAAGATCTTTTAGCGTATTTCCGTGATCGCCTATTTGTTATTGATTATTAGAAACTTATCACAGCCTATGATAAGTTGCCTTGCGCCTTGGCCAACATTCCTTATAAATATCTAATGCGACATACATCTGAATGGTTCTGTTTGTACTAGATGATGCCCCTCTTGGCGCTGTCGAGCTTCTATTCGAGCAAGGCAATCTAGATTTCCAAGAACAAGCACTTGAGACTCAGGTCTTCCTTCTTGTTAAGGATTAATTTCAAAAGATTTTTGGCCTCTGAATATTTCTGCGTTTTGATATAATTCCTTGCTAGAAGGAGGTTCGCCTCAAAGCAAGTGGGATCGACCAAGAATATGTGGTTAATTATGTCTCTGACCTTGTCGAATTCTTCCAACTTGAAATAGTATTTAGCCTTCTGGATCAGAATAATTCCATTCCTGGGGTGGTAATCGCAGGCCTACTCGATTGTTCGCAGAGTGTCCTTCATATTAAGTTTTAAGGCTAGGGAGGCCTTCAAGAACATTTCGTTCTAGTGCTTAGGGTCGATGACTAGCTGTATATTCTAAAAGGCCTTTTCATAATCCTTCTTAGAGTAGTTGAGAAGGGCTAGGTAGTAGTTGGCAGTGCGGGAGTCGGGGGATGTCCTGGCAGAATGGAAGCACTACTCCGCCTTCCTAAATTACTTGTGCCGGATAAATTATTTCCCCAATTATAGAATTGATCTGTTGGTTTCTGAGTTGCGGTGTGACCGGTTTATTGCATTTCTATTGAGCTTGAGCTTGAACAAATCCTACGACAGGTTTCCGTCGATCTTGAACGACAAGCCCAGCTCTCCCACCCTCGAGTTCACCGGTTTTGGCTTGTTCTTTAACCGGTCCTTCGTGGCCACCATAACGCTCAAAGGCAGATGATTTTGAATGGAGAGCTTGGGAGGCTATTTTTTCCTTTTGAGGGGGTTTAAGAGCTGTGGTTTGCTAGGGATTTCGCTTTGGTAAATACTAAATAGTAATTCGTTGCGCTATTAGGCCTTTTGCATCGGCCGCAGGGCTGATTTTCGTTTTGACATTAGTTTATAAAATCATCTCGTCATTCGATAATTTTCCACCACGCACTCCTTCGGCTCGCGGTTTGCCTAGAGCAGCTAGTTCGTGTTCCAGCATACTCTCACCTTGGTGAGTCCGGGGAGTTGCACTACTCTCGGCCCCACGTTAGCGCAGCCACGAACATCTAAAATCTTAGGGACGTAATTTAGTTTATAAAAATGATTTGTCCTAAAGAGTGAACCTCTGAGTAACAGTAGTTATAGTTGCGGCATGTGGGGCAAGGAGTCGGCTCCTAGGAATTAACCTAGTTTAAGCTTCCTTAAATAAGGGGGGAACTTGCTAATTTAAATCTAGTTTATAAGAGGCCCCTCTTTGCCGAGGACAGAGTAAATGGCCAAGTGCATGAGCTGGTGGAAGCTGGCGAAGATCTAAAAGTGAAAGGAGTCAGTAATTTAGAGAACATCGAGCCTGAGTTTGATCAATCTGGTTTTAGTTTACTATTTTAATTGTAGAAGGAAGTTTGTCTTTTGCCAGTCAGATCCATACATAATGATATTCTTATGGAAATTCAAATTAAACGCCATCTAAGCATCAGGGAAGTTGAAGTTCTGGAAGGCCGTCTTGATGTCTGAACTGATAAAGAGCTTCCTTAAGGTTATCGGCAAGTTCTTCGCAGAATACCAAGTTATTGCTCCCCTGTATGGCAAAACCAGGGACTAGAGCCAGCTTGACTTCAAATCCAGGCATGAGTCATTCAGTTTTGTGCTGTTTCTGATATCTAAATGCTTGATGTTGCTGCTCAGCCTAAGCTCTTTTACTAGAGGCACTTTCCCTATCTCGATTGACTGCGCTTTGCTCATGAACATCTGCAGTAGGACTGGGGGGATAGAATCCCTGAGCCTGAGTTTCCTGAGGAAGCTCAGGAAGATGAGGGAAGCCTTCTTGCAGAGCAGGCGCTTGGTAAGGATCAAGCCTCCCTCGTAGTCTAGAACTTTAATGAGGATAGAATTGGGCAATGAGAGGAAAGCTGATTCGGGTTTTTACTTTTTGATCACTTTGGGTGCAAATTTGGGTATCCTGTTGATCTTTGTCCCTGCCACTTCACTCAGCTCCACCACCCTGCGTCGTCCCTTCATCTCCTGGCCGACCTTAGGCTAGGGCTGTGGCCTGGGCTTGAGCAGATTCAATAAGTACCTGAGGAGTGGAGGGTTGGCATCGCTGACATAGATATGCAATGAATTCTTCAGTACGAATGTCATTTTTCCATCTTAAATAAGCAAGCTGTAAATTTTATCGATTTCATCGATCCTGAACTAGGCGATCTTGATGGACAGGTCGCTGAGGATGAGGAGGTGTGTTAGGGAGACTCTGAGTAGGTAAAGTGGGGAGCTGGCTAGGGACTGCTGGACGTCGTTGAGAAAAAGCTTGATGTTGCAGGGCACTGGATTTGAAATCTAATTCATAATTGATAATTCACTATTCTTTCTTTTAAAGTTATAATTACTCAATTAAATCACACAGCTTTCGGCAAGTCTTCTTTTTGCTCAGGAATTACTTGGCCCGGAATTACTTCTTCTTTAAAAGTGCGTTCAGCTGCTCCTAGTCCGGCACATCAATCTACCTGCCAAACTTACGGTGCTGCTAAATTGCAGGCGTGAAAGGTTATCCTATCTTCTTGGATTAACTAAACTTTTTTAAGCTGATATTTGAGGAATGACTTTTCATCTTTCTGTTGGGTTCGGAATCGATTCGCTCCTTAATCACTGACTCTTCCCAGGGCAGCTTCCCCGTCTTTTCTATCATGCCTGAGTCGTTGGACCTCTACTTCGTGAGCTGGTCCTTGGATGGTGAGTTCTTGATTTGACTTCTTAAATTTTTCCACATTTCAATAATCCTGTCTTTGAGACTTTCTTCACTGGAGGTGTCGTCAGAGTCTTTGGCCTTGGAGAGAGTGAGTTGTTTTTTCTATTTCCTCTGATTGGAGTTCTAAATCTTAATTAGCTCGTTTTCCATTAAATTGGTGTTGTTCATCTTAGTTGCAATCTAGAATGATAAATCTTGCTACTTCTGCTTCAATTACTGAAGCCGTTTCTTTAGGATAGCCACGTTGTCCTTGCTCTACAACTAACTGGCCGGCTCCACTGTTGTTTCCTAGGCAGTTTGGCAGGCGCTGTTAGCCTTGGGAATATGAGTTTGGATTATGGCATTATCAGTGAAGTTGAGAGTCTGAACAGCCTTGCTGAAACTAGTCTTATAACGGACAACCTTGATTTCATTTTCCCTCTTGAGTTATTACTTTTCTTTTGTCAAGAAGTCGATCTGCTCTTGGGAAAGAAGCAGCTCCTTCTAGAGCTAGACCAGCTTACTCTTGAACAACTCAAGCTAGATTTCCTTCTTCTTTTCGAGAGCTTCTAGCTGTCTGGCTGTCCGCTCCTTCTCCTCTCTTAGTTCGTTTCCTTTTTCCTTTTAAATCGCTAGTTACGCCTTCAGTTCCTACCGTCTCATTTAGGACTAGAGAGTCTTTTGCTTGGATTCCTATAGTCTGACCATCAACTGTCCCAGCTTCTCCTTGTCCTATTTGCACAAGTCCGCAAATCTTATTAAATTCTCTTTGCGAATCTGCTTAGACATTATAATAAGTCACTAAATTAGACAATCAAACTCCACTCAAGTTAGCTATAAATAATTGTCACTTTCTAGCCATAAATTGAGATCAAGATTCATCTAATTGCTTGGGTGTTGGAGCAGCTAGACTCGAATTTCTTAAACAATTTAGCACATGTAGCGAAAATCCCAAAATTAAGAAAATACCTACCATTCTATCCATATCGAACTAGTCTTTTACCTCCTCTTTGCTATTCTCAGCCAGACCCTGGTAGAAATCAGGAAATTTTTATCGTTTTGACAGCATCCATCTTGCTCGCTAATCTATCTCACTTGGGTGGCAAACCATTTCTTACCCCAGTTTTTGCTTGATTTGAGCAAGGAAGATCTGACGGAGTTGAGGCTAATTAATGGTACGCCTAGAGTCGGGCAAGGAGGGTAGATGAGAGAGGACTTCAATGTAGGTCTTGGTAGTGAGTTTGCCTTATCCCTTGGCCAAATTACTTAATATTTTTTCGACTCGCTTATTAGATAGTGTCTTGATACAATTATGCAATCTGATCATTTAATATAATATGAAAAAAGCAGTGAAGAAGCCGGGAAAAGCACAGGGGTCGAGTCCCAACGCCCCTGACAAGCGAAAGCTACCCATCAACATGCCTACCAACAACATGCCCAACGAGCCCTAGGAAAACATTGGCGATAAATAGCCAGAGTTCAAATTGACTGAACAACAACTCAATTAGGAGTTGCCTACTCGAATGCTGGTCCCAACCAATCCCATGGCCTCTAAGAACACAACTGTTTACGATTTTTGGGAGAGGAAACACAAGACATCGGACATAACGGACCACACAGTCATGCACTTCATGTGCGATGGAGATCTTATCCACACGACCTCCAATGACTATAAAACCCAGGAAAGTATCTAAGAAACCAGAAAGCTAAGACTCAATTAATTCAGACAACAGGCGGAAGCCTAATAGCCGGGTTCAGGCAAGAACATCTAGGTGCTCAAACAATCGATGCGAAACAAATTCAACTACAATAGTCGATAAGTGCAGACGACCTACCCCACGATCAAGGAGAGGGGCGCCTCCACATGTCCTCCTTCGACGGATATTCAAAAAAAATAAATAACGAGTTGGGATATCTGGGATTCCTATATCGAAGTATTCAAAAAGGAGGCGGCCTAGTAAAAGGATAAGGACAAACAGCCCCAAACTAAGAAGAAATAAACTCCTAAATAGAAGAGTCTCTACACTCCCTCCTTCCAGCATTGCCTTAAAATAATGTAACGCATGGTCTTACAAAATCGCGAGAAGGCTAATTATCAAACTTTCAATAATCAGAAGTAAGACTCCGATGTCAAGGCCAGTGTTGAGCCTATCTGGACATTCGCCTACAATAAGAGCAAGGACGCCAGCAAAAAGAAGAGACACGTGACTTCAATCTGTTGGAACCCCCGATATCCAGATTTGTTTGCAGTGTCGATCGGCTCCTACTCCTTCGCCAAAAATAAGGCAGGCCAGATACTAGTTTGGTCTCTCAAAAATACCTAGCATCCATAATACATCTTCAGTAATTAGCAATCAGTCATGTGCATTGATTTCCATCCGAAAACACCTGCTTTATTGGCAGTAGGCTTGTATGACGGGACAGTTCTCGTCTATGACGTCAGAAACAAAAACAAAAAGCCGATCTACCAGTCGACCATTAGAACTCATAAGCACACTGACCCAGTTTGGCAAGTGAAGTGGAGTCCGTAGGTATCAAAGCACAACTTCTTTTCGATTTCAAGCGACGGACGTGTGATGAATTGGTCGCTAATGAAGAATAACTTGGAGCCCTAGTAAGTTTTTAGACTTAGATTGGTTGGCAAGAACTAGGAATAGAGCACATTGATCGGATTGGCTTGCGGACTCTGCTTTGATTTCTCCAAATTCGATAGCTTTTCTTTCCTGGTCGGAACTGAGGAAGGCAAAATACATAAGTGTTCCAGAGCTTACTCAGGACAGTACCAGTAGACCTACTCAGGACACTTGTTGGCTGTATACAAAGTTAGATGGAATTCATTCCATCCAAGAACTTTCCTGTCTGCCTCGGCCGACTGGACTGTACGTATCTGGGATTCAACTAGCCAGACGCAAGTAATGAAATTCGATCTCTCGCAAATCGTGGTGGATGCTGTATGGGCCCCGTACAGTTCAACAGTCTTTGTATGTGCCACTCTCTCGGCCATAAACATATATGACTTATATCAAGATAAGCACTCCAAAATTACATAAATCAAGCTCAATAAGAAGACTCTGACCAACCTCGCCTTCAATTACAAGACTCCCGTCCTCCTTATCGGCAACGCTTCCTAGACAGTCCAGCTCATCAAGATTCCTTCCTCCCTGAGCAAGAACGGACAGCCTCCCTCACAATAGAAGAAGGAAGAGAAAAAGGAATAGAAGCAGCCTAATGCCCGTTAGAAGAACGTAAAGGAGGAGCCTAAGAAAGAGTAAAAGCTGACTGGTGCAGCTCTCTAAGAAAATGAAAAGCAAAAGATGGAATACATCCTCGGCATAGTAAGCAAATGGTAGAAGAATGAATGAATCAAATTTGAGCCACCTTGCCTCATGCCAAACTCACTTGCGCATCTTTGCCTTCGACTAGCAGAATTTCTGGTGTTTGTCGATGGTGGATTTGTTAAACCTTCTCTTGCAGATCGGACACTCGCTCGTGTCCACTTCGATCATCACTCTCAAAGCCTATTTTTATTACTATGTCAATTATTGGTTTTTGCCTTGTTTCAATTGCGCTCTTAAAGCTAAAGACTTTTCCTGCCATGTCAGCTTTTGGGCAGGAGCGGTATTGACTTTTACTTCTTTGACTTCCTTCATCTCATCGATTATTCTGTGTTTGGAAGAATCGAATTACGCCCTTTTCGCCATAAAGACTTTAGCGCAGATCTTACTGTGTTTCTCGAGTCTTGACGGTTAAAAATATCTCCCGCAGCCAGCCGGGCAGAAAATTCTTTCTACCTCTAGCTAAGGCTGCTCGTTCGGGATATCCACTTTGTTGTGAGCTGCGACTGGCTCATTAATGTTTGGAGGCAGCAACGGTTTTTATCTGTAGTTCGTGGGTATAAAATTCTTCTTAGAAATATCAAGATTTTAAGTAAGAAATTTATACTCTTTTTTGGGCTGGACTGGCAGGTCGATGGGAGTAGTGAGCAGGTTCATGTTGAATTAGTATTTGTGGCTCAGTTGCAGATTTTTTTAAAGTTCTTAGGTAATTTTGTCCTTTTTTTGAATATGGTCTGGTTTAGGGATGTTGTGAGTATTGGGTTTGTGAGGCCTGGCTTGCTTGGTGTGTTTGGCGTGGTACTATCGCCACAAGTCCTTGTGGACAGCCTGTTCAAATCGTTTGTAAATCTCGTACATAAAAGAAGCGGTATAAATATGAATTTAGACGCCTTCAAACTGTACCAAAAGCAAGAGATTGATTTGATCCATCATTAAGAGATCTGCATTTCAACACTCCAGAAATAGAGGAAGCAGGTTTAAAAGGTCTACCAGAAGTTCAAGATCTTGGAGCAATAACTCCTCCAAGTCAAAGCAGAAAATTAGCAGCTCAGGAAGGAGAGGGAAGACCTCTTGAAAAGCGCTGCCCTGGCACATGCATTCTAGTCCATTCAGATTCAGCTTTCAGCGAGATAGAAGTAAAACGCGCAGGCATTTAAATAATTATAGAAGCTGCTGTTGTAGTCAGAGGGCTACAGGAGGTAGATCGTGATGCTGTAACAAAAGTTGAGAGAATGCCAAAGTGACAAAGATAAATACAAGAAATCCAACAAAGAACTCGAAAAGCTACTGGCCCACGGCAAAGTCTAGGCCGACTAGCGATAGCGATAGTATCTCTAAAAGATCTAGAAGCTCAAAGCTAAAATCGAGCAGCTTAAGCGCAAGTAGCCCAAGAAGTAAGTCCTTTAGGAATTGAAAACTTAAAAAGCCAAGTTATAAAGTTTAGTCGAGCACCTCAAAGAGCTGCTCAAAATAAAAGAGACTGAGAATAATTCACTCATTCAGCCAGTACTATCCAGACAGTAACAATAAAAGGCCTTGAGGAGTAGATTGTTTATTAGAAAAAATACAGAGTGAATTCGATCAATAAAAATTGGATCTACTCAAGTAGATCGAGGACCGAGATAAATAGCTCTTCAGGTCAAAGCAGCTCAATCATGAACTGTCATTGGAATTCGACCGAGCTGTCAACAAGATGAGCGAGTTCGAGAGCGAGCTCTCCGACTACCGCAAAGAGAACCATGAACTCAAAAAGACCCTCTCGAAGCTATCATAAAAAAGGAATCGGAGATAAGCTTAACACCGTTCTATGGGCGACAATTCATCTATTTTAATGGACAGATGAGTTCGAATATTTGAAATTGAGTGGCTTAAGCCTTTATCACAAATGCTGTTTGAATTCAATGAGCAGCTCGTCAACCTAATCCTCTGTCATCCTACAGCATCGTTCCAGCAGCTATTAGAACCAAACCATGACCTTTTCGCTGCTCTTTATCCACAGCAAGCTGTTCTCGCCTTTCGCATATTTTATGCCCTAAAGTTTTCCTAGTCTCTCTAGTAGGAATCTCCAGTGCCTCTTTACCCTAAGAACAGTGCCTCCCTTGAGCTCGCCGAACTAGCTTTACCCTGTCATCCACTGCTTACCACAGCTATTTTTGCAAGTAAGTTTTCCCCTCATCCACTTGGAGGCCTCGAGGACGGTGGCGAGGACCAAGCTGCCGGGCTGGATGATGGGCCTAGTTTTCTTTGTAGCTCCTTCAAACTCAAGATTTCCTAGTATGAACTCGTACGGTGCTGATATATCTACTATATATGATTCACTATTGATACCTTTAACAATGCCTATAACAATGTCGCCTTTTTTGGGGTAGTACCCGTATCCGTTGTTGATTGACTGGATTGCAACTTTTTCCTTTTTCTAGACGAACTTGGGGTAGCCTGGCACTAGCGCCAGGGCCTGGTCCCCTCTCGACTCGAAACATGTGTCGTCAAATTGGATTCCGACTGAGCTTTAAATTGTTTCTCCAGGCAAAACAAAGTTAATTCTTTTCTTCATTATATGAAAGGCTTCATCAAGAAATTATTCGGCAAATAAAAGGAAGATCGGACCAATCTGCCCACCCAAAACAGACAGATCTCCTTCCAAGTCTAGCAGAAGCCGAAGGTTGTCGAGCAGTCCAAGACTATCGTTTTTGAGACGGAGAAGGTGACACTGCCGCACTACAAGGTGAGTCTGCCAGGAGAGCGGATCGAGCTTATGATGCGAGCTCTCTACTAAATGAACAGAGGCCAATCCTTTTAAAATGTTGTGGTTGTCATCACTAACTACAAAATGTAACTAGTAGGCAGAAGAGGATAAAATCTTGGAGGTGTTATTCCGGACAAATATGCCATCCCGCTCTCCTGCATCCTTAAGTTCCCTGTTACAGAGGAGAACAAGAAGGCCAAGTTCGAGATAGTCATACGCACAAAGCAGGCTCGGATGTTTAAACTCATCTTCGATAAATAGGAGGAGTCGAACCTGCAACGAGTGGAGCAGATCCTGAACCCTTCCAAAGAGGACTCAATCGCCTACCTGCATAACCTCTCGGTCAAATCCAGGATGACCCCCTTCAATTTTTTAGCATAGATTTAAAGGCAATAAGTCCCTTTAAGTGATAAATTTTTCCATGTCGTCTCTAACTAAAAAGGAGTTATATGTCCCACCTACGGCTAACACCTCGTCCTCCCCGTCGAGCTCAACTACGACTAGATCATCGCTTGCGCCAAGTTCAGGTCCAAACAGAGATTGCCCTGTCTAACCTACTTCAACAAAGAGTTCAAGACCTCGATCTACAGGTGCAGTCAAGGCGTCATCGGAATCTCTGGACGGAGGTAGCCTAAAGACTAGAAGCTCTTGAAATTGATAGGAGATATGAGTTCTCGTATCCACAAATAATACCGATAGAGCAAAAATTGCCACATCTATGACGCACGTTCGTTTACGGCTGCACTGGGCAACCGAGTGGCCGGCAAAGGCTACTAGCAGGAAGTTTACTACACAAATTGCGAAATCTATTTTCTCAATATTCACAATATTCACGTCGTTAGGGAATCCTTCATCAAAATGGTCGACGCAACCTACAAGTAATAAGGCTTTTATAAGGCATTGGCTGACGCAGGCTGGCTCAATATGGTCGCACTCATCTTGCTGGGTTCAAAGAGGATAGTCCAGAGCTTAAAGAATAAAGCAAGTGTCGTAGTTCACTGTAGTGACGGCTGGGATAGAACTTCTCAGCTTTGCTCTTTGGCCCAGCTGATGATAGACCCATTTTTCCGAACTTTCGCAGGGTTTGAGACATTGGTGAGAAAAGACTGGCTTTATTTCGGTCACATGTTCAACACAAGGAATGGCACTAATCCTTTAGAAAAAGATGAGCAGAGGTCACCTGTGTTTACCCAATTCTTAGACTGCGTTCATCAACTGCTTAATACCTATCCGACAGCTTTCGAGTTTAATTTGTACTATTTGACCTACCTGTAGTACCACAGCCGGAGTGGCCGATTCGGCTAGTTCCTTTTCGACTGCTAGCTGCAACGCACCAAAGAAAGCGAACTGCAGAGCTATGCGAGCATCTGGGATCGATTGGCGCAGAAGAAGGATAAATTCAAAAACCCTTTTTACAGCCCGTTGTATCTTTAAGTGCTTGATTACACTCCAATCCCTTGCCAACTAAGAATATGGTATTAGCTTTTCTTTTATCGAGACTAGAGTTTTCGGGACGATTACAAAATCTTCGATATTAAGTTCCTGGAATAGAATCTCCACAAACTTCAGGAGCATGCCCTCCAAAAGTCATAGGCCATTCTCAGCAGCAAGTCCTAAAAGTGAATTTATTAATGCACATTATCAAAGCCAGAATCAATTCCATCCTTAACTCTAAACCATGGAAAGCCCTCATCTAGCAAACCCTATTCGATCCATCCCTTATTTTGCGAAGGTTCTCACGATCCTAGCTCATTTCGGTGGCCAGGCTTCCATGTCCTGTAAACAATCCAGACTAAGGCTTATAAACTATCCAGAAAAATAAACTTATCAGAAGGGATTTGAACATCTCCTAAATTTATACGTGCTCGGGATGTTCGTTTGGGAAGCAGTGTCCAAAATTTGGACAGGTTCCTCAAAGAGATGTGAAAATAGATATGGGGACAGTGCCTGGCTTGATAAGGATGCACTCATAATTGAGGAAGGAATAGAGTGGGTAATAATTAAACAGGAATTAAATATAATTCATAAATTCTCTGAATAAACTGACTGATAATGTGTAGAGTTTGACCGAAAATCATGACTTATATCAACAATTTTAGAACAACTAGAAACTAATTGCTAAAGTTGGCCCAAAACTAAAGTCCGCTGAGCAAATTTCAAAACCAATCTAAACCTCCAAAACTCACTAACTAAAAAAAAAGACTGTAAAAGTTTAAAAAAAAGTAAAGCCTGCCCAAATTGACAAATAAAAGCAAAGATAAACAAAATAATCGAAGAAATAACTATCTTATGGACAAAATAGGTATGCAAAGCCAAAATATGAAAAAAGTATATCCAGTAGTCCAAAGTATACAAAGAATTAGATCGAAGATCATAAAAGTAAAGAGAGATCAGCCGTCCACAAGATCGGGAATGTTGATTAGACAGAGAAAAAGCCTTACTAAAAGAAGAAAAAGCCCACCCAAGACTAGCTTATCCAAAAATTGAAAAGTAATTACCTTTAGCAATAAACATAAACATAGAAGTAGCAGACTAAGGTTTTAAGCAGAGGAGAACTCAGGAGGATGAAAAGCTCCAAAAAATAGGAACACTAATGATTTGCACCGCCAAATTTTCATTCATGCATAAGCTGTCTAAACAGGGGCCATAAATCCTGAAGGTGGAAGCCCTGTCACTGGATCAGTCCCTTTCGGCCGTCTGAAGAGAAGTATGTGTGGTTCCGGTTTGTGGATCTCGTAGTGAACCCAGCCCCTGGATTGCTGAACTCCCAAACTCCTCCATTCAGATTAGGAGAGGAGTTTAAGCCTGGGCATCTTCTTGTAAATTTCTTTAGGGAGCATGACGTGCCTGTACTAGTAGTAGTCGTCGCAGTACTTTTAGGAGTACTAAATTTCGCTCGGATAATGAGGCATTTCAAATTTTAACGATGTTCTCAAATAAAGGGCATTACAATGGCCAATCCAACCACACTCTGACCCTCATCAAGTAAACCTGTCTCGCCTCCCAAAAACGACTTCTCAAAATTTAAAAACTCTTGGGGCAGCTCTAATTCGGGTTCAGCCCCTAATTGAGCCCCTATTGCACATGCAATTCAAAATCATTGAGAACTTACTGTGATTTAATGAGAGTGGGAAGAGGAGAGAGAAAGATAAGGAGACCTTAGTGGCTGAGTTCAGTGTAAAGGTATGTGAAGGAGGAGTTGCTGGACTAGATAGACATAAAGATACAAAGCGGAAAGGAATAAAACTAATAATATCAAATTCAAGAGGAATAGTTTAAATATCAATAGAGCAAGCTGAGACCAAAGAGTAAAAAGAAACTGTCCGGAGCATAAATTTATTAGCAACTTACCACCTAACCTCTCTTTCCTAATACGCACACCACTCCTAATCTGCCCCACTTTAATCACTCCCCTTTATAGAATACAGACAAATAAGCCGAGCCAGGGAAAGAACTATTAATTAATATTTCATAACTTAGTTGCAAGGAAAATATAAAAGAGTATGCTAAACAGCGTGAGGATGATGCTCTCCATAACATCATAGAAGACCACTAATTCGACTCTGAGTTAGAAGAATAAAGCAGGCCCTAGTCCGATCGGGTGTCTTAAATGCAAACGATGAAGAGGCTGATCAGCGATCTACGTTAAAGCGAGATTATGGACAAGGGAGCACTGATGGATGAGGACTATGAGATAACAGAGCAAGGTAGTATGCTGAAAATCAAAGAAAGTAACACTTAAGGGTAAGTTAGAATTTTAGAATGCATATAGTAAAAATAGCAATAAGAACAAGATTGGAAAAATAATAAAGGCTCTTAAGACAGGCCTGCTTTCTAAAATTTATCAATCCATCAAGTTCCACACCCAATCCACCCAGATCTTATTTCTTTGGCAGGCATTAATTAAAGACAAATCAACGTCCGAAATTAAAAGAATAATGATTGCTAACAAAAAATACAACAAAACTAAAACTAGAGGGATGATTTAGATATGAAGTAAGAGGACTGTTAAAAATCTCACTCATTACAATAGTAGGTCATCTTTAAAGATCTTTCTAAGAAGCAGGGCACTTAATAAACTCAATTTTTTAACCATAGTTGTCAACCTTATTCTCAGAAGCAGCAGGGTTTTTCTCAGAAGTAGGATAGTTAAAAATCTCCTTCTTAGAAGCACGACAGTTGTCAGCCTTCTTCTCAGAAATAGGACAGTGAGAAGTCTCCTTCTTAAAAGTAGGACAGTTAGCAGGCTCCTCTTCAGAATTAGGATAGTGAGAAGAATCCTTCTTAGAAGCAGGACAGCTTAAATATTCCTTCTTAAAAAAAGGACTGTTAGCAGGCTCATGTTCAGAAATAGGACAGTGAAAAGAAGGACAGTTAGAAGGCTTCTTCTTAGCAGCAGAACAGTAAGAAGACTCCTTCTTAGAGGCAGAACAGTTAGCAGGCTCCTTTTCAGTAGCTGGACATTTAGCAGGCACCTGTTAAGAAGTAAGACAGTGAGAAGGCTCATTCTTAGAGAAAGAACACTTAGAGCCTTTAGCAGGTTCCTTCTCAGTACCAGGACAGCTTAAATCCTCTTTCTCAGAAGTAGGAAAGTGAGATGGTTCCTTTTTGGAGGCAGAACAGTTACCAGGCATCTTCTCAGAAGTAGGACATTGAGAAGGCTCAGAAGTAGGAAAGTTAGAAGGCTTCTTCTTAGAGGCATGACAGCTTAAATATTCCTTTTTAAAAGTAGGACTATTAGCAAGCTCATGTTCAGAAGTAAGAAAGTGAGAAGCAGGACAGTTAGAAGACTTCTTCTCAAAAGTAGGACAGGGAGAAGGCTTTTTCTCAGAAGCAGGACAGCTTAAACGTTCCTTCTTCAAAGTAGGACAAAGAGAAGGATCCTGCTCAGAAATAATATAATTAAAAGTCTAAATCATTTAAGGATGAAAAAACTACTTTAAAATTGCAGGATTCATAAGTTAGGGTGAAATAATAATTCAAGCCGGTTAATTAATAAGCCACGAGCAACAACTATATACTGCTTTAAACATAGGGCAAACAGTTAAAGTAGGATAGTTTGATAAGTTCATAAGATAAGCTTAATAAGAAAAAAGAAGCACCTCATGATTAGGACCACTAAGTAAGTCCTTCACAGAAAGAGGTTAAGCAAAATGCTTTAAACAATGCGTAATTTGTAAAGTTTTAAAAGAGCGAACTATCTGATTAAGTATTACCACTAATTTCTAGCTTTAATGAGCCTTAAGTTTATCATCCCAAAAATTAAAAAAATCAAAATTAACTGGGGTTGGGTCCTAAATCGAGGCAGCCAAGCTACAGTATTATTTAACAGAAACGACTAGAAAACCCACAATAAACAGAGTCAGCTTAGCGAACCCCAAAAAAACAACAAGCTTAATAACCCTAATAACCTCTCGTTTAAATTATTTAAATATCATAAATCTTACCAATTTAAGCTGGATTTCATTTAAACAGACACATAGAAAGCAGCAGGTAGCTACCTTAAGAATCTACCCATTTAATGCGAAAAGAACTGACGGGAAAATATCATGATTCTCAAGAAAATGAATTCCAAGACTTGAAGGAGCAATTGAAAAACGCAGACTTAAATTAAGGGCTGAATAACTCGAAAAAGCAAATCTAAAAGGCGAAAAACCAGATTTCAGGGAAGCAAGAGCAAGACTTATTTAATTAGCAACAATCAAATCAACAACACCGAGATGCAGGGCTGTAAGATTTTGAGGAGCAAAAATCAATAGAGCAAAAGTCGATAAATCAACACCAGGATGCAAGGTTGCAAGACAGGAAAGAGCAAGATTCAATGGAGCAAAACTAGATAAAGTAACATTTTGATTCAAGGTTACGAGATAGGAAGGAGCATGAATTAATGGATCAAGACGAGAGAATTCACTATTTGGATGCTGGGCTCAAAGAATCGGAGGAGCAACACCAGGATACAAGACTACAAGACTAAGATTCGAATTAGCCAAACTTGTTGGAGAAACTCCAGTAAGCAGAGCTGCAGGACTCGGAGGAGCAAGAATCGCAAGAGTCAAGGCAAGAGTCGAAGAAGCAAAACTTGTAGGAGCAACACCAGGAAGCAGAGCTGCAGGACTCGAAGGAGCAAGAACCGCAAGAGTCGAGGCAAGAGTCGAAGAGGCAAAACTTGTAGGAGCAACACCAGGAAGCAGAGCTGCAGGACTCGAAGGAGCAAGAACCACAAGAGTCGTGGCAGTCGAAGAGGCAAAACTTGTAGGAGCAACACCAGGAAGCAGAGCTGCAGGACTCGAAGGAGCAAGAACCGCAAGAGTCGAGGCAAGAGTCGAAGAGGCAAAACTTGTAGGAGCAACACCAGGAAGCAGAGCTGCAGGACTCGAAGGAGCAAGAACCACAAGAGTCGTGGCAGTCGAAGAGGCAAAACTTGTAGGAGCAACACCAGGAAGCAGAGCTGCAGGACTCGAAGGAGCAAGAACCGCAAGAGTCGAGGCAAG